>CM019151.1:84467440-84478024 GCA_009733165.1 Naja naja | reverse complement strand
TGCCAGTCAATAAACCCAGGTGGATCCGGGTGGAGTTGGTGCATCTCAGGATGCTGAGAAGCCCTTAAGGTTTGGTTCGGCTTTTTGTCATACTGAGTTAGCCTTCTGGTTGGCTCTGTTCTTTGGTCTTTGTTGAGGCTTCCCTCCCCTCCCCTATTTCTTATTGTAATCCATCCAGAGTCATTGACGAGTTGGGCAGACTGAAATTGAATTAATAAATTTAAAAAAATAAATAAACATCCACATGAGTCATTAAAACAAACATAAAGAGACAGCTCAAAGTAATTTAGTTTCAGCTCCAGTAAGTCAGTGCAGAGGAGGAAAGCGCTCCTGTGTCAAAAAAAAGCGAGGAAAAAACAAAGCAGGCAATTCTTCAAGTAAGAATTATCCAAGGAAAACATGCTGAGCTGCTTGCTGGACAGCTACTAATCTTGTATTGAAAGTTGAGAGAGATTGCACTCTGTTGCAAATGAAGAACAAGTAAACAATCTCCTATCAGCCATAATGAGCAAGCATTAAATGGACATCCTGCATCTCTCGGTGAATTTCTTGACTCAACACCCATTCAGCTGGACCTCCTGTGGCATGGTCTCTTCTCACCTGAGGGCAAGAAGTGCATAGCAATAGCAATAGCACTTAGGCATATATACTGCTTTACAGCCCTCTCTAAGCAGTTTACAGAGTCAGCCTATTGCCTCCAGCAATTTGGGTCCTCATTTTACCCACCGGAAGGATGGAAGGCTGAGTCAACCTTGAGCCTGGTGGGATTTGAACTGCCAAATTGTAGGCAGCTGGCTGCAGCAGAAGTAGCTTGCAGTACTGCACTCTGATCACTGCGCCACAGAGGCTCCTATTTTGCAGATCTTCTCCTTAAAAACATCTCATCCTCTTGCTGGTTGTCTTTGCTATTCAGCTCATCTTGGGCTTGGAGTCAAAACTTTTGGGTGGGGGGATTCTTGTTGCTTATCAGGAAGAGCCCAGAAGATTATTGCCCGAGGCCAGATTTTGCCTTGGTTGTGTAGTACACAGTGAGAAGAACGCCTGCCTCTTTAGAGGTTCTGCTGGGACAAGCGATCGAGGGACCCTTTGACAGCCCCAAAGGGAGATATAACCTACTCTCCATCTGATGGAGAAAGCTTGTTTTAAGATTGAGAAAAATGTAAAATGCTTGAGTATCTTCTATAGATATAAAGCAAAAGACCACTTACAAAATCTCCAGAACCATAAAGCCTACAAACTTGAAATTTGGCACGCTTGTTCCTGTTGGCTTCAGCCAGCTCACTAAGAAAGGGTTTTTCAAAATGACCATCAGAGCATTCAGATTATATATTATTAACACACTCTGATGCTAAGGAGTTATACTACCCTCCCGCCTGAAAAGAAATCTCTTCCAAATGCAAAACACAAGCAGAGGAGTTTCAGTTTTAGTTTCACAGCACCAAGCAGCTTTAGTACAGAACAGTTGAGCTAAGCCAAGCCCAGACTCCTTGCTGTCTCCTTCTTGCTCACACAGCAAATACTGTTTCACTTTCCAAACAGCCCTCCACTCTCACACACTGACAGGACCCTAGCCAGATGAATATCAACTGATGCTGGTAGGTAGAGAGGCAGAATTCTCCCTCGCTTATTTTCCTCCCCAAACTCCAAACCTGACCACATAGTTTCATAGCTAAGCATGGGTATCCAGCTAGTTATTATAATATATGAATTGCACGTTAGTTAAAGCTATTACGATAGGGCACTGAATCGAGAAGCATGTTAAGATGGGGAAATTAAAATTGCCACAGTTAGGAAGAACTCTTGTGATAAAAATGAATTTCTGCATGGAATGATGTTTTGTTTCAGACAGCACCTGTTTTGACAACTGATGTGCCATTCAAGCAATGGCAATAATTTATATCTAAATTTGTACTGAGGTGGTGTGGGGGTTAAATATAAATTCACATTTGTCAAAGCTGCTGTGGGTCTGGACAAGCTGTCCCACTCTGAAAGTTAAGTGAGAATTCAGATTTCACCACATCTCTAGCCGTCAAAGCAAAGTGCTAGTTTGGCTCTGGAAGTTCTGGCTGCAAGCTTGCCTATCTGTTTCTCCTTCAGCACAGCTTGTCATGTAATCTTTACTTGAGGAGGACTTTTGAGCATAGATAATAAACCGTGGCTTGCTTTGAGTAAGCTGCCACACACATTAAAGTTGTATTGGTACAGCTGATTTGTTTGGACACGTTTTAGTGACTGTCAGCCCCAGTGTGAGTCTTGGGAGGCGTGATTAATGGGAGCCGCGGCTTTCAAACAGGCCCAAGACAAGGCTGCCCTGGTTCATTTCCCCCACCCCGGATTATTTTACATTGCACTACTTAAAACAAACTATTTAAATACACAAAACATGCTTCCTGTGGGCTACTTTGAATGATTCCTAAGTGAAATTGCAAGCTCTGAAAGTTGTTTCTCTCATTTCCCTTCATGTTTTCCCTCACAGCCCAACTGCTCGATGCCTTTTAGGCCCTCGCATGAGTGGGGGAGGAAGGGCAGAGGGGGGCAGAGGGGGGCAGAGGGGAAGGATAACTCCGCCCTCTTTGGCCTTCCTTCCAGCCTCTCTTCCTCCCAGCCATGGCCTTTCTGTGACACACCCTCCATTTACATTTTATGCATAAAACCCATCAATCTGAAATGCTCCATAGGTAGTCCACAACGCACAACTGAGCCCAAAATTTATGTTGTTCAGTGAGAAATTTGCTATCTGGGGCTGCCCATGCTCCATCCTGAAGTACCCAATTCAGGACCCCCTCTATGACTCAGATTTTCCCTAATTCTCCTGGGCTCCTCTACCACATTTTGCCTGCTTCTACCCTAGAATTAAGAACTCAAAATAGCAATCTGTTTGGAAGAAAAACTGGTAACCGTGTCTGCCACAGCTCCCTTTAAACACACGAACAATCAAAGCAGGACTGAGATTTAAAGAATGAGGAAAACACAAACAGGAACTTGGCTACAGATCATTCACTCAGTTCTTTAGGAAATTAGAAGAATGTGCTGTAGTCCACTGATGCCTCCAGCTTTTTCTTAATGCATACATCCCAGGCTGAGCCCTTCGCTGTATATGTTTAAAATAGCAACAAGCGATGAACTCAGATTAAATATTAGTTATTTACATGTGCTCAGCCTTTTGTGCCATGCAACCACTGGTGCCAGACAAATTGTAGGTCAGTAGCTTGGAAGTGAAGAGAAGGACCAGGGAGACATGATAGCAGCCTTCCAATATTTGAGGGGCTGCCACAGGGAGGTGGGGGTCAAGCTGTTTTCCAAAGCACCTGAAGGCCAGACAAGGAAGAATGGATGGAAACTGAACAAGGAGAGATTCAACCTGGAAATAAGGAGAAATTTTCTAACAGTGAGAACAATCAACCAATGGAAGAGAAGTTACCTTCAGGAGTTGTGGGAGCTTCATCACTTGAGACTTTCAAAAAGAGATTGGACTGCCATTTGTCAGAAATGGTGTAGGGTCTCTTGCTTGGGTGGGAGGGTTGGACTAGATGACCTACAAGGTCCCTTCCAACTCTGTTAATCTGTTAAATTGAACCCTACCCACAAAACTCATCTCTTGATCATATTCCAGGATCCTTTAGGATCGGCTAACATCAGGATCTCATGTCAGCTCCTCCTTGTTCCTAATCATTCACATAAAATTGTGGCAAAGCATTGCCCAAGTTACATGCCAGAAGACTACCTGTTGGCCATATCCAAGAGAAGAGGAGTATTGAGGCAGTATTCTTCAGGAGGAGAGAAGAGGTGCAGCCCTCTTGAAAACTCCCCCAAAACCAAGTTCAGCTTAATGGAAAGTTCTTAACAGATGAAAGACTTCCTTGACTGCATCTACCTGTCTATTTGACACAGCTGGAGGATTCTTTCAAGGGAGCTGATGGTAACCCTCAATGCTTCCTTTTTCTAGGGAGAAGACTTTTACCACCTCCAGTGAAAAATTATCCCCATTCTCAGTTCTACTAAAACCAGTGAAAAAGCAAAGCCTGAACCGCTTCCCATCTTCAGCTGTCCTCCTTGGCCACCCCCAAGAGCATCAAGAGAGCAAATCCCAGGAAGAGATCATAGGCAACACTGAGTTTGCAAATCTTTCTGTTTTTGAGTTCAGCCAACACTTCCATTTTGAAGAGGGCATTTTGGCTGATCATTCGGATTGTTCCTCAAAGGCCCATCTCTCATCCCAGATGAGTGGCAGCTTTTCTAGCAGGAGGGACGATCTCAAATTCCGCCAACAGAAGTTTGGCAGTAAAAACCACACAGACACACAAGAACGCTACGATTACAGAACCTGAACACATGCAAATTGGAGGCTTAATTAACTGACAATTGTTTCTGAGATATAAAGAATTGCCATTTGTAGTTTTTGCACAGAAATGGCACATATGGCATTCTGGAAGACAGACAGCAGGTCCCCCCATCTGTGGAATATGACTGTGCAACTTACACGGTTTCAGATAATTGTCACCAGCATTTGTACAGCACCTTTCAGTGTTCAACACACTTTACACATCTATTGCTCGGAGTCTAATTTCATTCTACTGTTGGAATATGAAGCCTGACTTAACGGGCTAGATCCAGGCATTCAACAACATGACGTTATCCACAGGCACGGACAGTTTAGCAACAACACAGGTGGATTTCCGTCCCATGTCTCAAACCGGATTCTACTAGGAAGAGCCCTGCACTCTTAAACTCTACTCCCCAATGATCTGTCCTGTATCCCAGTGATGTGACTCTGAAATCGGAGGACTTAGCCAACTTGGGCTATGCTATCCCTTCCCTGGGACAGAATCTAGGGCTCCTGGGTTACCTCAAATCAACACAAGCTCCCTTTGCAAGGGGAGAGGGGAATGGACCTGAGGGCCAAGCAACACTATGCAAGAGTGGTGGATGCGTTGGGTCTGCTACAGGGCAACCTTCTCAAGCTTGATGGGAAGGGGAGGGCCTTCGCTCCCTTCCCTCTCCCCCGACTAGCCCCAATCCTGCTCCAGAGCTGTCGCCCATCCCCATGGTCAGTCTGGGGGTGGTGGAAGATCCATCCTGGACGTCCTTCAGTCAGCAGAAGCCCAGCTTCACCTAGGAAGACTGCTAGGATGAGCTGCCTGAGCTCCCCACTCTGCTTGCCTTCAAGTGGCTGTTACAGCATCTGCCTTTTGGGAGGGTGAGGTCAAATCTCAAAATGCTTCTCAACACCATTTCACTAACAGGCCAGCATGTACTGGGTGACTGAGATGAACAAGGTGCCCCTGAAGCGTGGGGAATCATGGAGGTCCAGGCCCTTGGACTCCCAGCAGGCTGCTCTCTCTGCCTGCTCTCCTTACCCCAAGAAGAGTCCTTTCTGGGCAGATGACAGACAATATTTTTCTTAGCAAAAAGTGTTGCCCTCTGCATTTGCCCAGTGAAATTATGCATGTGGATTTCTTTTTTGGCTTTTGTTTGCTTTGTGTCCCATTGTGCTGGGAAAAACAATATGTGCTTTAATTAGCAAATATCTGTAAATAATTTACTTGTTTCTCAGTACAACAGAACAATGGGGCAGTTTTGACATAATTCGATTGAGCATGTGAGGCTGGGTCTTTGCCATAATCTTCCATTGTCTGATATCACAATCAATCAGGACATTATTCACCATCAACATTAAAATGTGCAGAAGGAACCCAAGATTTAAAGTCTGTCACTCTAACAGCCCCCAGGCAGAAGAAATGAACTGGTTTTATGAAAAAGGCATAGTAATATCCAAATAATTTTGAAAAAAGAAACTTAAAATACCCCCAAATAATTAGATCACTAATTTAAATTTGTCCTTAGAGAATAAAACTATACCCAATAATTATTCAGGGGACACGTTAGTGGATTAAGCTAACGAGTCTGAAAGATAGTGATATTTTTGTACAGAATCACACGCATATAATCTCAGGGATATTTATAGGAACCCAGTACTATTTCCTGCAATGTTTTTCATCCTGGGGATGAGTGGACTTGAACTCCCAGAATCCTCTAGCCACATCTGTATGTAACACTGGGTTGCATGTGCACACTGGCACACAAACTCCCATGCAAAATCAGCACCCTTTGCATCCAATTCTGCAAATCCAACATCCCTGTCAGTAGATGAAGGCCACCAAAAGCTGATCTCACCTGGAACTTCTTACAATGTAGTCAAGGTCTAGAACAGGGGATTTCAAACTTTTTCAGGCCAGGTTATTATAATTATTATTGTTAAATTCCCAGAACCCCCTGATCAGGACGCAAAGGTAGAAAATTGGCTCTACTTGTTTTAACTTTTTTTTTGCCTTTCAGCTTTCATGGATCACCATCAAGTTCTCACAGGACCTAGTCTCAAAAGCCCTGCACTAGAGAACAGAAATGCCCAATTGGACCCAGAGGGTTCAAGCTGGGTGGGGCTGCCATAAAACCACCCTGAAGGTGAAGAAAACGTGTGTGAGTTGTTCTTTGGGGCCTGTGCAGAGGTGGTCGTCAGCAGGTTCTGACCATTTCTGGAGAACCGCGGAAATTTTGAGTAGTTTGGAGAACCAGCAAATCCCACCTCTGACTGGCCCTGCCCCCATCTATTCTCTGCCTCCCATTGAGTCCCAGCTGATCAGTTGGGTCTTCTTTGGTTGCCCTGCACAGGATAATGGAGCTGGAAAGCAGGTTAGTGGAGTAGGGAGGGAAGGGGGATTTTGCAGTATCCTTCCCCTGCCATGCCCACCAAGCCAGACCTACCAAGCCACGCCCACAGAACTGGTAGTAAAAAAACCCTGAATCCCACCACTGGGCCTGTGATGTAAAGCTTGCGAAGTTGCATGCCTTGGAAAAGCATCTTTAAGTACTATTGGTGGCTCCCCTTCAAATAGCAGCCTATGTAGGAGACCCCAAGTGCCAGCAAGACCAATATTTCTTCCCCCTCAACATTTGGCACACACACATGAGAAGCCCTGAACAAGCCTGGGTACTTTTGCCCCAAAGGCAATTCAGTAAGTATGATTAAGAGTACAAAAAGAAGAGCCAATTTATTTCACTTGTGCTCAGGAATATGCTGCAGCGTAACTAAGCAACTGAAAGTAAAGCCTACCCTAAATTAATTTGCCCCTATGCTTATTTAAAACATTCAATTAAAACATCTTTAAAAAACACTTTCCATCTTGCTCAGGATCTTTGATATGTTTGAGGTGCAAATGTGCAGAGGCTTTTTTTATTCACCACGGCAAGAATTTAATGCTCCAGATTCACCAAATCAGGAAGGTTGTCAGCGGGGGCGGGGGCGGGGAGAATTGTCCCCTACCAGAGTCTGGCTGTTAGGCATGATGGGAACAACTGCCTTTCCCCAACAAAAGAATTTTGGACATCCAGATCCACAGTACTCCAGTGAGAGTTATGGAAGACATGCCACACCTTCTCAACCTTCATTACGAAACTGTGGTTTTAAAGGAGTAAATGAAAGTTGTGGCTTAGATCAGGGGTCTCCAACCTTGGCCACTTTAAGCCTGGAGGAGTTTTTTATTTTTATTTTTAATTACATTTATATGCCGCCCTTCTCCGAAGACTCAGGGCAGCTTACAATTTTTGGGATACAACCCAGTGTGCTCAGCAATCGCCTTCCTTCCATTGTATATGCCTGCTTATTACTAAGCGGCATTTTTACAAAGTCAGCTAATTGCCCCCAACAATCTTGGGCCCTCAAGTTGAAGTCCACCAGATTTAAAGTAGCCAAGGTTGGAGACTCCTGGCTTAGATGGCTTACAGTGGGCAGAAGGTCAGCAGAGTTTTCCGCTATTAGAGCCCCATAAGCAACACAACCTAGCATGAAAGTCTGCCATTTATATGCACCAGCATCTCAAGTTCGCTCAGCAGCAGTTCCACAGAGTTGCCGCCCCCTGCACAGCTTCATCTCAATCGGACCAATTCAGCAGATCTGCCTTGGCTCCAGCTTAGCTTCATTATACAAAAACACTGCAGGGATGTACAGTAGTCCTCACCGTATGACCACAGTTGAGCTCAAAATTTCTGTTGTTAAGTGAGCTTTGCCCGCATTTTACGATATTTCTTGTCACCGTTGTTAAGTGAATCCCTGGAGTTGTTAAGTTAGAAACACGGTTGCTGAACTGAATCTGGCTTCCCCATTGACTTGTCAAATGGTTGCAAAAAGTTAACGCATGACCCTTGGGACACAAGCAACGGTCGTAAGTGTGAACCAGTTGCCAAGCACCTGAAATTTGATCACACGATTATGGGGATGATACAAAGGTTGTAACTTTGAAAAACGGTCATAAGTCACATTTTTCAGTGCCGCTGCAACTTTGAATGGTTACTAAATGAACCGTTGTAAGTCAAGGACAGCCTGCATATCTGTGTTTCTGGGTGCTTTTGAAGAGCCTCAATTGTTTCTCCCCATAGAACAGCCTGTGGTTGCGGTAAGAAGATTGAAGGTGGAATGGAGGGAGATGACTCTACCCAGAATGCCCTCAAGCACAGGCACAACTTGAGTCCAGGAATTCTGGATTCAGTCTCTGCTACACAGCCTGACCTGGGCCAACACTGGCAGGTATGCAGCAAGTTTAGGGCAACAGTTGCCTCCTTAAAGATTTGCACAGCCTGCTGGACAGACCCATGGAACAACTCCAAGGGACAAAACTAGCTCAAGACTAACAGGCCAAAACAACACAACTGCCACAAGCTAGGCTTCAAGAAAGTTCTGAGCTGAGTAGAGCTCTCCACAACTCATGGCACCCAATTCACAAAGATAAAAAAGCGGGAACTTCTTTCACTGCATTGGGAGGCCAATCGCTGCCTGCTTCCTGGATCACATGTCCCAACATGTCCGTCTCCACACAGGCCACATTGCTACTGCTTCACAAGCAGGGAAGAGACTGGCTGGAGCTCTGGGCTCAAGGCACACAGTCACATTCTTTCTAGTCATCTGCTGAAGGAAGGGCAGAGCTTCTACTGTTTAGGGGGCATCTCACAAACCTCTGGAGATGGACCATAATCACAGGCCTCCCCTTTGGTTATGTGGCTGGCCCATGGCCACAGTGCTGCCCATCTAGAGTCTCAAACCAAGGCTGAAGAGGTGCCACATGGACCTATCAGTGCCAAGTCCAGCAGACTGGACTAATGATAGCCGCAGCTTCATTTAAGAGCCTTGCTCTTTTTCCAACCTGTGGACTAACACTGTACAGTCTATAGTGTGTTTTGGATGTGATGCATACAAGATGTGATGCATACAAGAGCCTTGGTGGTGCAGGCTGTTAAAAGCCTAGCACTTAATTCCAGGTGCCTGCAATTAGTGCAGGCTCGAATCCCACCAGGCTCAAGGTTGACTCAGCCTTCCATCCTCTCGGTAGGTAAATTGAGGACCCAAGATTGTTGGGGCAATAAGCTGACTTTGTAAAAATGCAGCTTAGTAATAAGCAGGCATATACAATGGAATGAAGGCTATTGCTGAGCATTGGGTTGTATCCCAAAATTGTAAGCGCCCTGAGTCTTGGGAGAAGGGCAGCATGTAAATGTAATTAAAAATAAAAAAATAAAACCAATCTTGGGTGATCTTCCAACTACAAATTAGCATCCTCCTTCTACTATGAAACTATCCTTGCAGCTGCTGGTGGAGTTGTCACCTAGTCACTTTTGCAACCTGCAGGCCCTTTTTATGACCCAAGAAGTCCTGACTTCATTGTAAAACAGAGGCCCCAAGATGCAGAGTTTAAACATTTCAAGATCATATTTCCCATTTCTTGCTTCTTTGCTGAAAGCTACTGCTCCCAGGCTTCCCAACTCCAGATTTCTCCAAGCAGCTCCAGACGTTTCTGCTGGAAAACACCTCTCAAGGGCTTGTTTCCTGCATGCAACATTTATTGCCACGTGGCTCCCATGCTCCAATGTGAGTTTGTTATGCTGCAGCCTCTGACAAAACCTCTCATGCTCAGCCCAGGCGTCCATGCAAACAGGCAGGAGCATGGCCCCAGAGTGAGTCAACCTCCAGGGGTGCAATTCCGACATCTCTGGAAGATGCAGCCAAAGGACCTTCCTCTGAAGGGCTCCGCATAGTCATTTGAAACCAATTGCATCAAGCAGTGAAGCTGCACCCAGTAATCAGGGGTGAAGCTCCAGGAGGCGCCCTGTCTCCTGGTGCGTTTGGAGAAGCCAGGAGCTGATCTAACAAATTGACTGCATGCTCGCTTCACACCTACTGAGGTCCCATGGACAACTCCTGCGGAACCCTTCCTGGGGGAGGAAGGCATGCTGGGTCAGTCCTTCACTGGCTACCGATGATGGTCGCCATCACTCAAAAATTGGAGGCCTGGGTTCTAGCGCTTCTTGGGCTTGGAAGAAATCCAGCCTGACGTTCCAAGAAATCACTTCAATATCCCTTTCCAGACCCACAGAGATGCCTACGAGAAGCCCCCATTAAACCTCTGGCTACCTGTGACCCACACACAGACATGCTCCAAGCATCAGTGTGCTCAACACAAGCACCCTGCTGACTTTTGACCACCAAGAAAAGCCCTGACTTTACAGATTTATCACCCACCTTAGGAAATGGAAGGT
>CM019151.1:84345888-84460486 GCA_009733165.1 Naja naja | reverse complement strand
TTTCCCGCTTGTTTTTGGTTGCAGATCGAATATGCATTTTCACATAGAGTTACATTTATACATAACCATAACTATTTTCATTTTCAGCTTGCTTGGTTTGGGTTATTTTAAGGTATTTCCTATGTCTTTTTCTAAATTGTTGCATAACATCTCCTGTTATCTATGAATTCTTTCTATTTACTCTAGTGCCTTGTTTCCCTATGTTCCCTTTCCCTCCATTCTTCTGTTCTACCCAATCATACCATACATCCCATGCCTTATAGTAATCCAAGTCCTCTTTTTCATTTAATTTAAGTGTTAATCTCTCCATTCTGCATTCATATGTTTTCTTTATTACCACTTGTATGGATGGAGTTATAGGTTCCTTCCATTTCTGAGCTAAGGAAATTGAGCAGCTGTTAGTAGATGTGTTATCAGGTATTTGTCCTCTGGGGAAAGTTTCTTTTATCATTCCTAATAAAAACAGTTCTGGTTTCCACTCCAGTTCACATTTCATCACATCCTCAATCCAATTTTTAATTTCCATCCAGTACTTTCTTATTTTTGGGCATGTCCACCACATATGATAGTAAGTGCCGATTTTATTTTTGCACTTCCAACAATTTGGATTTGCCTGTGGGAATATTTTTGCTAATCTAGCAGGGGCCAAATGCCACCTATACATCATTTTGTACTGGTTTTCTTTATATGCCACCGACTTTGTGTATGTCAAATTTTTCTCCCATGTATCCTCCCAGTCATTCAGGTCCAGATTATATCCTATATTTTTTCCCATGCTAACATTGATCCTTTTACTAGTTGTCCTATTCTTTCTTGCTCTAATAGTAAGTTATATAATTTAGATATTAGTTTTACTTCCGGTCCCAGAAGTAATTTATCCAAATTTGTATTCTTTATCTCTATTCCGTATTCCTTTATGTCTTTATTGTACCTCGTTTTAATTTGTAAATAAGCCCAATTGTCTATCACTATTCCTTGTGTTTCCAGGTCCTGTCTTGTTTTTAGTTTTCCTCTGTATCCAATATCTGATAATATTTAAGTTTTTATTTAGATCCAGTGTGTTGGGGTGAAAGGTTGCCTCCATTGTTGAGAGCCATCTCGGTATTTTTGTATAGTTTTTCTTCCTTATTTCTACCCAGTTTTTAATCAATGATTTACGATTATGTGTTTCATTGCATACCTTTGTTTTTTATCAGTCGGATTCCACAAGAGTGAGTGCCATCCCGTTTGTAAGTCATGCCCCTCTAATGTCAATATTCTTTTATTTTCTAATTTCACCCATTCCCTTATCCATACCAAAATCGCAGCTTTATAATAAATTTCCCAATCCAGGAGTCCGAATCCACCTCTACTTTTATCATCTTGTAGATATTTTTTCTTTATTCTTGCCTTTTTTCCCATCCAAATAAATTTCATCATCATCCTATCCAAATCCATAAAAAACTTTCTATTTGTTAGTATTGGGATCGTCTGAAATAAGTACAAAACTTTGGGTAGTATATTCATCTTAATTGTCACGATTCTTCCTAAGAAGGATATTTGCATTTTATTCCAGATTTCCAAGTCCTTTTAATTTGCTTTAAAATTTTAATATAATTATCTTCCCATAGCATTGTTGTTTTTGCCCTCATCCAGATTCCTAGATATTTTATTTTATTTACTATTTGTAATCCCATTATCTCTTCCAATTTTTTTTGCTTAGAATTTATTATATTTTTGACTAACATTTTAGTTTTCTCCTTGTTTACTTTTAATCCTGCTAATTCCCCAAATTTATTTATCTCTTGCAATAGTAAAGGACCCGTCTCTAATGGTTCTTCTATCATGAATACCATATCATCTGAATGCCTGTACCTTGTATTCTTGGTTCTTAATTTTCGTTCCTTTTATATTCCCATTTCCCCTAATTCTGGCTAACAGTGTTTCTAATATTGTAATGAATAACAATGGTGACAAAGGGCAACCTTGTCTAACCCCTTTCTCTATTTTGAACGTTTTAGTGGTTTCCCGTTTATCAATATATTTGCCTTTTGGCTATCATATATTGCATTGATCATTCTTTCAAAATTATGTCCAAAGTTCATTTTGTTAATTTGCGATTTCATAAAATCCCAATTCAGATTATCAAACGCTTTCTGTCGTCTAAGAAAATCAATGCCATTTGGTTTCCGGTGGTTTTCATAGTATTCCAATATGTTTATTATCGTTCTTATATTATGCCTAATCTGCCTTTTCGTAAAATCCATTTTGATCTGTATTAATTTTCTCACTAATAATTCCTTTTAATCTTTGTGCCATAATTGTCATAAATATTTTGTAATCTGTATTTAGAAGTGATATTGGTCTGTAGTTTTTAATTTGATTGGTGTTTGTCTCTTCTTTGGGTATAAGTGTTATATATGCCTCCCTCCAAGAGTTGGGTATTTTTGCTTTTAATAATACCTCATTACAAACTTCTAAGAGAGTATTATTTAGTATATCTCCTATCTTTTTATAAAATTCACTTGGATATCCATCTGGACCTGGTGTTTTATTATTATTTTGTTTCTGAATCGCCTCTCTTAATTCGCCTATCGTTATTTCCTTATTCAATATCTCTTTCATCCTCAGCTAATTCCTGAATGTTTCCTTCTTTTAGGTATTGTTCTATTTGGTTAGTTCTACTTTTTCTTGTTTGTATAAGTCCTCAAAGTAATCTCTTGTAATTTCTTTTTTTTTCCGAATCAGCTTCAAGTTCCCCATTTTTGTTTTCTAGGTATCATTCTTTTTTGCTCCTCTTTTCTCAGTTTATATGCTAACCACCTTCCTGGTTTGTTTGCATATTCAAAATAGTTTTGTTTTGTGTATTGTAACTTTCTAAGCAATTCCTCTTGTTCAAGTGTGTTAAGTTCATGTTTTATTTGTGTTAACTCATCTCTAATTTGCTCATTATCTGGGTTTCTCTTTTGTTTATTCTCTAATTTTCCAATTTCTTTTATTAATTCATCCTGTTTTTCCATCTTTCCTTGTTTCTGTTTATTGTGTATGCAATTGATATTCCCCTAATATAGGCTTTAATCGATCCCATAAATTCTGTAATGATGTGTCTTCTTTTTATTGAAGTTATAAAATTTATTAATTCCTCCTTACTTTTTGCAAATATTTTTCTTCCTTTAAAACAGGTGTCTTCAACGACCATCTTTGTCCTTTCCTTCCCCTTCTTTCCAAATTAATGACATTGGGTTGTGGTCAGCCCATATATTTGTTAAAATTTTTGTGTCTTGGATTTCCTTATTTAGTTCACTATTTATCCATATCATATCTATCCTGGACCATGATTTATGTGGGCTGGAGTGGAAAGTATACTGTGTGATTCCTGGGTTTCTTTTCCTCCATATCTTCCAATCCTAGCTCCTCTGACATTTCAAAATATTTTTGGCAAAATATTTCGTTTTTGGTACTGATTTTGTCCACATTTGTAATCTTGCTTGTTATCAGTTATTGCATTATAGTCCCCATTAGACAAACCCTTGAATTGCCACTCTCTATCAGCTTCTCATATAAAATTTTATAAAATTTTTTTGGTTTTGTTTGGTGCATAAATTCCTACTAATAAGGTCTTCTTATTGTGTATTTCCACTTCCACCATTAACATTCTTCCGCTATATCATTGTATATCAATTTTGCTGTACCACCCCCTTTTTCCCCTGTTAAGGCCATGAATGCTTTTCCCAATTTCCTATTCTCTAAATATCTTTTATCCTGTTCTTTATATGAACTCTTGAAGGCATATTATATCCCATTTTTGTCTTTCCAATCTAGCAAATATTTTTTCCTTTTACTTGCTATTTAACCCATTAATATTTATCGATATTAATTTTATTCCCTTCCCATTTGGTCTTTTCCTTTCTAGATTTTATACATTTTACCTGTTGTTTGGCTCCTAGTTTTCACCCCTATCTCTTCCTCTTTCTTTCTTCCCCAACCGTTGTTTTTGTCCCCTCCTTCCTCCTTTTTCTTCTCCTCTGATACTAGCTTGTAGGTCCTCACGGCTCAGATTTCGTGAATCTCCCTACTGCTTAATTCCTCCTCTGATCCTCCTATTCAAAAAATCTCTGGGCCTTGGATAGATTATCAATCTTTGTTCTTTTGCCTTCCCATGTGACCAGGACCCCTTCAGGATCATTCCATCTAAACAATATGTTCTTTTTCTATTTAGGTAGTTCAGAGGAATCTGTATTCTTTCTTTGTTCCTCACCCTCCTTGGTATTTGCTTTAATACTATAATTTGTCTACCATTATAATTTATGGTTTCCTCCCTCGTCAGTCTATAGATTATTTCCTAACTTTTCCTCATGAATCTGACATGGACCTCCGTGGAGTCCATGCCTTCTTGCATAGCTTGTGAAACCCTGTATGTCTCGTCTATTTCTTGTATCATCTGGTCTCTCCTTTGCAATAGAGTTGCTAATATTTCCGCCATTATTAGAGTCAGGTTTTCCCCTTTCCTCATGTATATTTTGGAACCTTAAATAATAAGAAGCTCTATCCATTTCTAGATAGGTCAGGGTCTCATTTGTTTCCTTGTGTTGATCTTTTTATTTTTGCTCGATAACCTCTACTTTTTTCCCTGTTTGGTCTGTTTGTTTGGTGATTGTTACAATTTTTCTTCATTTATCCTTGTCATTTCCTGTAATTGTCCTATTTTCCCCTCTAAGCTTTTAATTTCATTTTTCATCTCTCCCAGTTCACTTTTTAGTTCTGATCTCATCAATCTCTTTCTCTCTTACTTTCTGCATGATTATTCATCATTGTTTCCTGCATTGATAGCATCATATTTTGAATTGTCTGAAGTGTATTCTGTAGTGTTTGGGAGGTCGCTTGTGTATTAGATTTCTTGGGGCCTAACATCCCTTCTATCGTTCTTTGGGAGGGAGTTGCAGTAGGAGTGGATGGAGTTACAGTTATCGCTCCCTTTTTCCCTGTTTTAGTAATAGTAGTCGTTGTGGATGTCATTTCCTTTATAATCTTTTGTTGTTCTTTGAGAATTTTGTTTATATTTCCCCACGTCACATTTCTAACTATCATTTACCAAAGACTCCTCCTTTTCAACAGTTCCACTCAGTTACCTTTTACCAGAGAAAAGAAATATCTATTTTCTTATTTTATCTTATATTGCAATTAGGGCCTAGTACCTTTCTTATTAGTATTAGGGAGGGGGGACATTGGTTACAATTTCATTACATTCCTTACTTGCAGTTCGTTATATATATATATATATATATATATGACAAAGTATATGTTAAAGTGAATTATAAGTTTCCCCAAGAAGAAAGAGGTTAAATAGCAGAAAGAGTATATATATATATATAATATTTCAATCAAATCTTAATAGGCAATATAAGTTAATTAATTACTTACTATAAATTAGCAACTTATATATCATCCAATAATCTGCTTTTATCTATTTCAACTCAGTATTATCTTAAATATACTAAATATCTTAAATAACTTATGTATCTTAAATGTTGAGTGTTAAATATCTTAAGTATTAAATGTTAAATATTAAATATTAAATCTTATCCTATCTATTAAATAATTCAATTAACTAAAGTATTTCAAATCCTAATGCCTATAAAATACAACAGTTCTACTATGTTTCTCTTATATATATATCTATCTCTATTAAGTCTCTATTAGTTTCTATTTACTTGGTTACCTAGATTAGCCTTCTCCCATTTAAGTAGTATAAAATACAATTGAGAATAATATACGATAAAATGATATCAGGGTCCACTTCTGTTGTTCAAATCACTGCTATTCGCACCATCGCTCAATATCTAAGTTATTGTGCTGTCAAAACAGCCAATTTGCACTGTCATGATGGCAGCACTCTTCTCTTCACCGTGTTCTTCCTTCCCTTTCTGTCTTTCTTCCCAAAGTATTTTCCTCCTTTCCTTCAGTGGGCAACAATGTTCTCCAAATATTAATTGTTGGTTAAGTTTTATAACTTTCCTTTTCTGAGCTGTCTATTCAATCGCTTGTTTGTCCGTGTTCCGGGCTCACATTTGCACTGTCACTGTGTTGACCGTCCTTCCCCTCCGTCGCTTTGCTGGGTTCTTCGAGGTCCTCCGTTTTCTGCTTCAGAATTTTCTTTTCCTTTCCTTCGCTGGCAAAGTTCTCTTGGTATTCTGTTGTTCAATCGTTCTTCTGGTCTAGGTCTTCCACCACTCTCTCCGCACGATGGTCAGCCCGCGAGATACTCTGTCACTGCCCGCATAATTCTCTCCTGCCATTCGCTCAGTTCTCCTTCCACCTCCACCGCTCCCTTTCCAGCTGGATAAACACCTTTTTCACAAAGTACTTTCTTTTTCCACACAGGACTTTCTTTTCCTATTATTTAGAGGTTGCTCTTTTCTTCCACTTTGTTTCTCTTGGGTGATCGCTAAGATGGTGCCGCTTTTTCACTCTCGCCCAATCCTTTAGGCAATCTCCCCAAATGTTCTCGTCAACCTCTGAGTCCTCACCAAGCTTCTTTTTCTGCTCCTCCGGTCTGCAACCTTCTCTTTCAGCTTCCACCACCTCGTCTTCGGGTCAGCTCTGGAGGAGCTGGCTTCTTCCGTTCGAACTTGGAACTCTTCTTCACCTTTGAGATCGCACTTCCCAAACAGGTTCCAAGTTTTGCTCCTTGTTAGGGTGTTCAAAACGTGAACTCACCCTGCCACTTAACGGCCGTCTGGACGGAAACCCGAGGTGGGAGAAGCTCTAGTATTTCTCCCTACCTCGACATACCGAGTCGTCACCGGAAGTCTATTAAGAGATTGCTTATGCATTATTTATTTATTCTATTTATCATTAAAGAGAGAGGCTTACAACAATCCAAAAAAAAAAAACAATTAAAATGCTCTAAGTAAGCAGTGGAATATAACTATTCGATCAAAATTTCAAAAATGGTAAAATTAATTAGTCACCAAATGCTTAAAGTACTGAAAATTTTATTCCAAAGTAGCTGATGGTTGGATGGTTGGTTGGTTGGGTGGGTGGGTGAGTGGTGGTTGGTTGGTTGGGTGGGTGGTGGTGGTGGATGGTTGGTTGGATGGATGGGTGGGTGGGTGGTTGGGTGGGTGGGTAGGTGGGTGGGTGGTTGGGTGAGTGGGTGGTTGGATGGTTGGTTGGTTGGGTGGGTGGTTGGATGGATGGATGGGTGGTTGGATGGGTGGTTGGATGGATGGGTGTGTGTGTGTGGATGGTTGGATGGATGGATGGTTGGATGGATCGGTGTGTGGGTGTGTGGATGGTTGGATGAATGGGTGGGTGGGTGGTGGGTAGTTGGATGGATGGGTGGGTGGGTGGGTGGGTAGTTGTATGGATGGATGGGTGGGTAGGTGGGTGGATGGTTGGTTGGTTGGTTCTCTGTCTGGGGACTCAGTAACGGTCTGCTCTCTTTCTTTCTTAGGTGAGGAGGAAGAAGATATCAATGTGCTGATCCTCAGCTACCCCCAGTACTGCCGCTATCGCTCTATGCGGAAACGAATCCAGGGCAAGCCATCTTCGGTGCAAGCAGACCAGTTCGTCTTAGCCCTGGGAGGTGTTGCAGCCATCAGTCAAAGGTCCCAAATCCTCTACTGTCGAGACACATTTGAGCACCCCACACTTGTCGAAAATGAGAGTGTATGTGATGAATTTGGTAAGTCCCTTCACCTTTCCTTTTGTCTCAGGTTAAAAGGGTTTTCTGCAATAGCTCCCCATTTTGGAAGTGCAATTTAGTCACAATGGCTGAGTGTTCACCTGGTGAAAAGTGATACTTTACTGAGAAGCCAAGGAAGTGCCCAGAACTGTTAAGTCCTTATAGTTTGGCATCTGCATCACCGGCAAAACACTCTTAGAAAAGCAGCATGCTTGCTGGAGGATGGAGATGACATTGAAGAGAGCTTTGAAGGCAACATGGTGTATTTTGTTATTTAGGCACAACTGCGCTAGGCCTCATTCTTCCAGGTTTGCTTATTCTTTGGGGTTTGCTTGCACCTCCTTTATTCTTCCATTGTGTACCAGCGGAGAGATGCTGAGATGTTTTCTAGCTCAAGATGGCTCTGGCTTATTATCAGAATGTCAATCCTTGGTTTTAGAGCTCTTGAGTAATATCTGTAGCCATTAAGCTCTAAACTGCTTGCTCTGAAGGAGACTCATGAGCTCCAGTGTCAGATGTGTTTGTGGCCATTGTAGAGTGAATGCATCGGTTGTGGTGCTCAGTTCTAGCAGAGACCACATTGTTAATACAGGATGAGTGTTAGCTTCATCATGTTCTACAGTTTCCAATCCCCAAATGTGTAGTGTAGAGTTTAGCTGGGCTGCACAAGGAGATGTTTTGCAGAGCATGTTTGTGAGAATGAAGCATCTCCCTACACAACATTAGAGCAGCAACATCCTTTGTGAGATTCGCCTGGCTGCTTGGAAGGTTATCCCCAGCGGTCTCCAAGTATGTTCAGAAATGGGAGGTCTGCAGGTACTGTGCACCACGAACACAGGAAGAGCCCTTAGAGCACCTGGATGGGCTTTGCTAAGGATGCAGCTTTTGCATTTCCAAGAGAGGCCCTTCACCTCCTTTGTGAAGGCCCTCTTTGGCACACTTTGCACAACCAGCCCTTAAAGACTTGTCCTTGTGAGTAGAAACACTTTTTGGAGGTTGACAAAAATGGTGGAGAGGCTTCCCTCCTGTGTCTTTCAGAGTTCTTTTCTCTGGACCCTGCACAGGTTTAATTATTGGGATAGGCTATTTTTCTGAGTTCTCTTACCTGCGCTGTGTAAATCAGTATTTATTTGCCGTATCACTTTACAAATTAGATCACATTCATAAATCTTTATAATGTGAAACCATTTTTATATGGTAGGTGAAGACAAGGAGAAAATATATTTCTTATTCTGCTACCCGCTGCCCTGCTGCTTATTTGAAAAGAACGGGATTTCCATGGCTCAGGATAAACGATGATTTTAAAAGGAGAATGTTTTGGAAGAAAATGAGAAAATAAAGATGAAATCCCCCACCATGATCAGTTCAGATTCAGAAGGAAAACTGTTCAATCAGTTATGGGAGCTACAGAGCTCAGATACCTTCACGCAAGGAAGTCAGTCTTGGCTTTGATAGAAAGGGAGAGCTCAGGGCTGAACTGGAGGGGGGGTGGCGGTCCTTGGTGCTCTCTGAACTTGGTGGTTTTCTTGCAAACATGTCATGACCCAACTAGGGAACCTCATCAGTAAATGTGGGGTTTGCTGCCTGTTTATCTTGACTTAGATGGTGCCCACAGTTCAAAAGTTGTCAGTCCAAAAGTTATAAATCACAGCACAAAACCTGTGACTTAATTTAATGATAAATGAATTTTAATTAAAATAAAATACCATTGTGATAATCTATGCATGTAGTAGCTTTCCCATACAACACGTTAAAAATTACAGTTTGGTAATGGCTTGTAGGCGGATTTCAGTTAAGACGGAGGGACCAGATGCCTGCAGAAGGTCGTTCCCCAAAGACAAGGCAGAATGCCCTATTCCTTCATAATCAGGAACCCAGAACAAAACAGTGATCAAGGAGCTCTGGTACCAGGGACGAACTGCATAATGGAAAGATGGCCAGAAAGTGGCTCTACCTGGCCTCTGTTTTCTCCCCTGCTTAATGCTGGCTTCCTAAGCCAGAATATCTCTCCCAAATAATTGCCAACCCATACTTGGAATCCTCCAGAAAACCCCCACCGTGACCCATCTGTTCTGAAGATGTTTCTCGTGTCATTTGTAATTTGAAACAGGGACAGTCGAGGCTCGGAGGCTAAGTTATCCACCTTCTTAAACCACCCACAAAGGTTGGCTGTGCTTTGGCGGTGTGGAGGATTTGCACTGGCATAACTGATATCAAATACACCATTTAGTGGTAGTAGGTTGACCCATTTATTGGCTGATCGTGCAAACGCTATCTCTGAGTTAGCTCACTTACTTGGGGATTTTGTAAATAAGCAATGTTTGTTTGTTTTTTGAGGTTACAGTACAAAGACACATATAGGGATCATGTTCAATTCCCGCTTCCAGAACTATGGCAGAAAGTCAGAAATATTTAGGTAGCCTCAAACTATATATGCAACCAACTAGCATACATTATCCAATATTAACTATTACTGAATTAACTGCTTTGTGCAAAAATGATACCAAGGTGGGTCTGTAGGCCTCAGGGTAGTCATCGAGTTGATGAGTTTTTCAGCTTGGGTTTTGCAAGTGCAGAGTTGTATCCAGAGAACTATTTCAGCCATGGCTTCTTTTCTTGCTGTGACTCTTTGCCATCTTTGTCAAGGAAATAAAAATGCAAGAGATATCCAGCCTGAGGATGAGAGAGAGTAGACCTGTGCATGCTTTGATAAAAACTCAGAGGAAGAGGGCTTCAGATCATGGATTGGCACAGACACAGCATTTTCCCACTGATCGTTAAACCAGCCTGGTATTTTTCACACACCTGGAGAGTTTGAAAAGAAGTTGCAGTGGCATTAATTATAAAGTCCAATGCAACTTTTAAAGCTAAGAAACTTCCTTCCAGATTCAACTGGGAGTCTAGAATGAAGTGTGTCTTTGCACATGCAGCTGCCTTTAGGGGAGATGTGAAGGATAAAATTATTTGTGAAATCAGCACAGCCCTGGAATCTAGTCAGGGTGGCATCTGGATTTGCTCTGAAACCAAGGACCACTTTGTGGGCAGAAGCCAACATTGACCTAGGCTGCACTTCCACTATCCTAGATTGCAGGGGCTGAGGAGTACATAAGAGAGAAGTGGCAGGTCGCCCCCTCCTCTATAATCCCATCTACTATGATATAACCAGCATGCATTGTGTTAGTTTACATTAACTCCATATAGATGATGGTCACATGTACAAAATCGTGGCAGCTAAATATAAACCTAAGAATGGTGGTATAAGAAAGAAGTCATGTGCTTTGAGAGTCCTGTTGCTTTCCAGTCAGATGTGCAAAGAAAAGAGCAATTTACAGGGGTGCAAGTGATGTTTCTGTCACATTTTTTTAAAAAAGAGCTTCAGTGCTTTTTCAGAGCAATAATGTTATGCCCCTGTTGGAATCTGATTCCAAGGGGGAGGCCGAGCAGCTGAGCAGGGAGTGGGAGTGTGGCTCTGTTGGCTATGGAAGAAACTGGGGAAGGGCACAGTCCAGCTGGGCAGAGCAAGGGAGAGGTAGAGCAAGGCAGAGGGAATTCAGAGGAAGATCCTGGCCCACCCCCTCTTCATCCTAGGGCACACAGGAAGGAACAGAGAAGGGGGCAACATGAGTTGTGTGGCTTACAGGGAGGAAAGGGCCCTGATTCCCTTAATTAGCTGCAGCTGGGAACACAGTGTTTAAAAAGGGAGTTTGCACACACCAACTCATGGGAAGCAATTTGTGAGTTATCTTTTATTGTCGTGGCTTATCTGAGTTCCTGGTGTCTCCCCAAATGTGTGTGTTTGTTGACCTTTGTAGTCTGCAATTCCTTATCCTGCCCTGTCCAGTTAATTGCTGCAGCGTGGTTTGTGTGGATTTTTATTTACAGTTTGTATGTACTTTGCTTTCAGACTGAATTTTCCTCCACTTAATGACTGTTCTTGGGAGAGTCAAACTTGATTTCATTGAGGGCCACATCAGGGTTGTGTTTGACCACGGGGGCTGGGGTGGATATGGCCAGGGTGGGCATGGCCAGCTCGATGTCACTCATGTTGGGGGCACCTGTGGCGACCTGAGCACTCTGCCAGCGAAAACGGACAGCCTCGTGCAACTCTCTGCCAGCAAAAATGGAGCTCGGGAGGGCTGTGTTTTCGCTGGCAGAGGCACCGCAGGCCAGTCCGTCACTATTTCCAGGGTGGCCCCACGGGCCACATCTGCCCCCCGCCCGTACCTTGAGTTTGACATCCCTGATCTATGCCATCTTTATGACTTTGGGCAGCCAGACAATATTCAGTAGGCTCTTTCGGAGAAGCAAAAGCATATCAAGAAGAGATGCTCACACAGAGATTGATTTGACAGGAAGGGAATGCAACATCAGCCAAGATCCAGATTAAAAAAATTAAAACTACGTATTATTATAATATTTCTATTTAAAGCATCCTGCTCTGTGATGCAGAAATGTGTCAGCACTAAAATACTACTAGGTAAAACGTCAATGTGGGCCTCTTAATTCCTGAAGCCTGCATTTAATGATTAACGTATGGCACCACTTTATCTTCTGCAGACTCCGAATAGTAGATACTGTATTACTCAGTATTAGTGTGGGTGGGTGGCTGGGAACTGTTTTGACCAAGAATAAAAACCTTTATAGGACATACCAACTTCATGTATTTGTTAGAAAGTCTCAGCCAAAATAAATGATGTTTCCATGAAGCTTTTTGCTTTTGTTTTCCTTTTCCCTTTTTAATTAGACATTTTAACAAGAGCAGCGTTCTCTTTCAAACTGGGGAAAAGCAGGGCCTTCTTAAATATGGAAGGGGATTTTGGTTGCTTTCTTTTAAAAAAAAGCAACCAAAGCCCTGAGCCTTAATCCTCCACAGCATTATTACCATTAATCTAATGTAATCATTAATCTTATATGGGCAATATTGATATTGCAGTGAGTGTAAAAGCAACTTTTCTCTTTCTGGCGCTCCTCAAAGAAATAGGCATTCAGGACATGCAAATATGTCAACTCACAACTGGGAGGAGCAGGTCTGCTCTTCATCCTGCTTCAAGCACACTCACCAGCTCTGTGATTGCCACCACACACCTTGTCTTCACAGTGGCAGCCCAGGGAATAATACTTTCTCCTGTGGATGGGCCAGTTGGATTGCCAGCATGGAAGCAATTTCCACAATGCAGGGTCTTCTCACCATCACTCAGTGCAAACCCACCCAGCTATCTCCTGCAGTTGTGCCTTATGGGAACGATTAGGCGCTATCCTCCTTTTCTTCAACCAGAGGCTTCTGCTGTATTTCTGAATAACACCAGGTTACTCACACAGAATCCGGCTTGAATTTATAGCAACATGTTTTCCTCTGTGTGTGTGTGTGTGTGTGTGTGTCTAAGATTGACTTCCATTCTATAGATCTTTGTGGCCTGGTTTGCTCATTATGCAAATGATTTGTTTATGCTAATCATGAGTCATTTCCTACAAGTACACCTTCGGCTAGCATGTAAAGTGAAGCCTCTGTTGAACTGAGCTGGATTCTTGGTGAGCACACACTCACTTCCACGTTGGGAAAATTACCAAATGGGTTTATTGCTGCCTTTTTTGGATTTTAACCCACCTGTTGTTTCCAAGGATCTTCTGCCAAATAATACCATGGACCTGACCCTGTGTGGCCTTTTGGGATTGGCCAAGGCACCATTGGTCTACCTGTGCTCTTCCTACATGACTTGCTGCTGAAAAAATGAATGAAATGAGAAAGGAAATACTAACTTTCTCCTTAAAGATGTTTTGCAAAACTGCACGTCCACCAATGTTCCACCGATGTTAATAAAAACCATCTCCTTTCCACCTGGACAGATCCATAAGTAGCAGGGAAGTCTAGAGTCACCACTGGAGCATAGATGAACTTTCAGCCTATCCACCTTTCTGCCCAAATCTTTACTGGACATCAGTTTCACAGGTTTCAGTGGTAAGGCAGAAACATACATCTTATTATTATTACTATTATTTATTAGTTTTATATACCGCCCTTCTCCCAATGGACTCAGGGCGGTTTACAGGGCAATATTTATTTATTTTAATAAAAACATGCAGTACAAAAATTAAAATAAAGATTAAACTAGAATTTAAGCCCGACCAACAATAAATTTTTAAAAATATTTAAAACGATTATTCCAATCAAAAATTAAAAATATACTTCTCATGAGGATAGATCGGCTTGCTCAAATAACCATGTTTTAAGGGCGCGGTGAAAGGCTCTCAGGTCGGGGACAATCTGGATCTCTAACGGTAGCTCGTTCCAGAGGGCAGGGGCCGCCACAGAGAAGGCCCTCCCCCTGGGGGTCGCCAGCTGACATTCTTTGACCGACAGCACCCTGAGGGGGCCAACCCTGTGGGCCTGCACTGGTTGGTGGGAGGCTGTCATCGGCAGTAGGTGGTCTCGCAAATACCCTGGGCCTAAGCCATGGAGCGCTTTGAAGATCATAACCATAACCTTGAATCGTACCTGGAAGACCACCGGCAACCAGTGCAAGCCACGCAAGACAGGTGTTACATGGGCATGCTGAGGCATCCCATAAAGAACCCGCGCGGCTGCATTCTGCACCAGTTGGAGCCTCCGGGTGTTCTTCAAGGAGAGCCCCATGTAGAGAGCATTACAGTAGTCCAACCAGGAGGTGACGAGGGCATGAGTGACTGTGCGTAGGGCATCCCAGTCCAGAAAGGGACGCAACTGGTAAATCAGGTGCACCTCTAAATCCTAGGCTGAAATGTGGCTCCCCCCAAATATCAATAGGGGCCACAGAGCCCTTGAAGAAGTTGCTAGTATCCAAAGCACACCAAAGCCAGTGCATTTTAACATTTATTTCTCGTCTTTACAATATGGTTTCGATGCGGATGGATTCTGAGCCTCTTACAGTGGTTTCACTGCAGTGTGTTACCAGTCTAAAAAAGACAGATTTCAGAAACCATGGTTAGAGTGCCCTAATTAAATATAGCAATTCCTACTTTTTTTAAAAGAAAAATAAATAAAGCGAACAGCACAGAGAACTGTTGTTAGTGAACAGTAACCATTATGTTATTTCCATTTAGGTACATGTAAAATAAAAGTGCTTTCCCATCATTTAGCATAAATCTGAAATGTTTGAAAATGAGAAATCTGGAAATGTTTTGAATTCCTGCTCAAACCTTCCTTATTTTTTTTAAATAAGAATGGAGAAATAAGCTATTAATGGTCTCCAGATGTTGCTTGTAATGGCTGATTTTCAGTTGTAAAATAATACCTATTTAAAATAACACCAACAGTGATACAACGTTCAGTTCTAGCATCCCCTAGAATAATGTTTGAATAAAAACATTTTGAACAGAGGAACTTCTATGGCTTGCAGAATTTCTTATGTTAAATTATTTCTTCCTGCTAAATATTTAGCTTAAATTGCTTCCCACTTTTCATAATCTCAGAATGAATATTAGCACATTTTGTCTTTCCTTGTATGCATAAAATAGTTGCATTCCTAAACATAAAAGTCCCAGATAATAATAAGGTCAAAGTCTGCTTCCCTCCTGCAATGCTGCTATAATTTAATCCATATTCATGCTGTTGTCCTAAACTGACGTTATTCAGACTGATGGTTGGACAAATTCCCTCTGTAAGATTTCTAGTGCAAATAAAAACTTGTAATTATTTCTTTTTGTCTTTATATGTTGCTGTTTCATCTGATTAAGAAGCTTTGAGAATTAGGGAAAAATATTCCTCCTGGCCAAACTTTGTATACTTTGGCTGGTCTCTCAGGAAGTTCACACATTACTGAAGTTTCAGAGGCCATTTGAATGAGCACTGAGGCCAGGAGCTGGCAGAGGGGGGGCTCTGTCCATCATGTGACTCAGTCCAGGTTGCCCTTTGTGTCTGGCCAGGACCACTGGCAGAAAGTGGCAGCTGCTGCTGCTCTCTGGCCAAGGCCTCCTGAGCACTGAGTTGGCCATACGCAAAGACACTGTGTGGCCCCAGCTCCATCACCCCATGCCCTTTGGAGTTGCAGGTTGAAGGTTTTGCCCCGTGAGTCCAACCTGTTTTCCAGGATGCTCCAAACTCTAACCATGATCGCTTGTAAGTGATCATGGATAAGGAAATAATGGCTGAGGAGGGAGAGGGATGGGAATGGAGAGCATGCATTCTGAAAGGTGATTCTGTAGAAGGTTTTCCCACCAGCTGGATGTTGCAAATATTAAATATTCAGCTTAACAATATTAATGCTCCATTATTATAAAATCTGCTTCCTTGTACCACTGCGTGTAATGAACATTGATCAGAACTGACAAGGCTTAACTCTGAGCCTTGTGATAAGGTCCTTTCATGGCTTGAGTTCAGCATACAGTGTAAGTGCAGCTTTTCCCCTCCCTGCCACCTAAATATACCGCACAGGAAAAAATGCAGACGTCCAGTTCTCCGAGGCTTTTTCGCCCCACAACCACAGAACCTGCCTGCTATCTCCTATGCAAAATGCTGGCTGTGGTTTCCTAGCTCCCAGCTTCATGGCCCAGGGACAGTTGGGGAAGGGGAACTGAACGGAACCTCAGTTTACCCAGGGTTATCGTACCAGACAATACATAAAAACAACACACAAATAAAACATTCTGTTTCTTGGGAAAACCATTCTGCTGCTTCAACGGTATGATGGAATGAAGTTGCTTTAGGTCAGGAGGGTGGATCTGCATGGACCTCGGGGAGAGAGGGGGGTTCTATGAGGGAGGTGAGCAGGTAACAAGTTTTTTATTTATATATAAAGTATCATGCCCCTGTTCGAATCTGATTCCGAGGGAGTGGTGGAATAGCTGACTGGGAGTGGGAGTGTGGCTCCAGTGGCTGTGGAGGAAACTGGGGAAGGACACAGTCTGGCTGGGCATTCAGAGGAAGACCCAGGCCCACCCCCTCTTCATCCTAGGGCACACAGGGAGGAATGGAGAAAGGAGCAACATGGGTTACGGGGGAGAAAAAGGCCCTGGTTCCCTTCATTAGCTGCAGCTGGGAAAACAGGATAAAGAGGGCGTTTGCACACAGCTCCTTGCTGGAAGCAAAGTGTGAATTATTTTGGTTTGTCAAGTCTTATCTGAGTTCTGGCGTCCTCCCAACTGTGTGTGTTTTGTTATCTTTTGAAGTCTTCAATTCCTTATCCTGCCCTGTCTTGTTAATTGCTGCAGTGTGGTTTGTGTTGGTTTTTATTTATAATCTATATGTACTTTGGGTTTGGACTGAATTTCTTCCCTTTAAAGACTGTTCTTGGGAGAGTTTTTTCTCCAGCCGATGTTAACTGGACATTGGGGGCCAAGTTGGAGGGATTAAAGGGACTTTGTCTACTCTTGTGACTTTGTTGCTTTTGTGCCACGCCCCTTTGGATCATCACATAAAGAGAGGGGGAGGGGCAGGGGGGAAAGGCCCTTTGATTTGGTCTTTTGAAAGAAAAGGGGGTCCCAGGAGTCTCAGAGCCCTTAAGGAATTCATGGATAATTTATGGAGTGCTAGAATTTGAATTTGGGCTTGTCAGTTTCCCAAGATCCTGCATATTAGCTCCTTCCCTTCTTGACCATAAACCTGGGAAATGAGACTTTTTGCAAATCCATTTTCTGGGCTGTACAGGTAGTCCTCAACTTACAACCACAACTGAGCCCAAATTTCCATCGTTAAGTGAGACATTTGTTAAGTGAGTTCCCCCCATTTTACAACCTTTCTTGACACCATTGTTAAGTGAATCACTTTAGTTGTTAAGTTGGTGTTAAGTGAATCTGGCTTCCCATTGACTTTGCTGGTCCAGAAGGTCGCAAAGAGGCGATCTCGTGATCTTGGGGCACAGCAACGGCCATAAGTACAAACCGGTTGCCAAGCATCTGGATTTTGATCTCAGGGATGCTGCAAAGGTCGTAACTGTAAAAAAACGGCCATAAGTCACATTTTTCAGGGCCGTGGTAACTTTGAACAGTCACTCAGTGAACTGTTGTAAGCCGAGGACTATCTGTACTCTATTCCTGGGGCTTTGGGAAAAATGCAAGAAACTTGGTCCGGGAGGGTTTGCTGGCTGGACAGTTGGGCAGACGGTAGCTCTTCTGCAGGGCGTCTTCACCAGTGGTGGGATTCAAAAAATGTTACTACCGGTTCTGTGGGTGTGGCGTGGCGTGGCTTGGTGGGCGTGGCTTGGTAGGCGTGACAGGAGAAGGATATTGCAAAATCCCCATTCCCTCCCCACCCCCCTAACATGCTTTCCAGCTCCGTTCTCCTGTGCAGGGCAACAAAAGGAGACCCAGCCAATCAGCTGGGACTCAGGAGGCAGAGAATAGATGGGGGCGGGGCCGGTCAGAAGTGGTTCTCTGAACTACTCAAAATTTCCACTACCAGTTCTCCAGAACTGATCAGCACCTGCTGAATACCACCTCTAATCTTCACCAAGGCTGGGTGGTCATTGATCAGAAGTCCACTAAGCAGGGGACTGGCTTCCAAGGTCTATTCCATGATGGTTTGACTCTGTGAATCCATGTCAACCAGAGCTCTCTATAGTTGAAAAAAAAAACTGAATTATCAGACTATATTTAGTATCTTCCACTGATGCCTTTTCAGTAATTGGGGTTCTAGTGAACCAAATTCCATGCAGAGAGGAGTTATTTTAAGCCATTTAAGCTATTAAGTAATTTATGTTCTCTTTAGACAAACATCTTGGTTCACACATTATTATCCCCACATTCTGTCCTCTGCTTGGACCACCCTGGATGCCTTTTGTGTTTCCTGCTGGAAGCTTTTTGCATTGTGTGTTCAGAAGTGTTTTCATCAATCACTCTATCAAATTTACATTGTTACATTCCCTGAGGTCTGGGAGATCAGTAATTATTATGAACAGAAGAGAACCTTTAAAAAAAATCTATCATGTAAGTGCCAACATTCCTGAAAGTAACACAATGAACAAAGGAATAAGTGATCTATGTCAGAATATGGACTCATTCTTCAGAATAAACCTGCTTTAAACAGCAGCGAGAAAGACAACAATGTAATATTTTCCAGTGACTGTTTATCATGAATTACGTCAGCTTTCATTTAAATGTGTTTATTCTCTTTAATGCTTCTTGGTGCATAATTTGCAATGTGTGACAGCTGGGGGGGCGATGAAATAACAACTCGCAGGCCCCCTGCAGGAATAAAGAACAGGGCACAGGGTTGGGTTCGCTCCCCCCACCCATCCCCAGTTAATTATTGCACAACTCCTTCCTTTTCTTTTTCTTTTTTTTAAGATAAAGCGGCATAAAACATTGTGGAGGTATTTATGGCTAAATCTACTCTTACATAGCTCTGTTTTGCTCCTGGCTAGTTCTTAGCTAAAGCAGTCATTTGCGGTAATTTTGCTTTGAGAGATATTATGTCAGGGCTGGTTTAAGAGTATGATTATGTTTCACGTGACCTGCGGTTACATGTCAGCACTTGAAGTTTCTCCCACTGAAATCCAGAACAATTTTAGCTAATGCTCCTTTGCAAGGAGGCTATTGTGGGCATACCTGAAATCACTGGAGGAGAGGAGGGGGAGAATCTTCCAGCCAAAATTCAACTAGAAGAAGGAAAGGAAAGAGACTGTCCTAAGGCTTTAATGGGAGCAGGTCTGCAGACTTTCTGCTCAGGGCTTAGGACCGTGATGGTGAACCTATGGCACGTGTGCCGGAAGTGGCACACAGAGCCATCTCTCCGGGCATGCCAGCCATTGCCCGTTGCTCTTCCGGGTTCCGGCACAGACATGGTCTCTGGCCAACTGGTCTTCGCATGCGGGAGCACCGGAAACCGGAAGAGATGCTCCCCTGGTGTGTATGCATGTGCCAAGAAGCTGAGCTTCTGGTTTCAGGTGTGCCAGCTGGTGTTCACATGTGCATGTGTGCTAGAAACCGGAAGAGCAGGTGGCCGGTGTGCGGAAACCAAAATCTCAGCTTCCCAGCGCGTGCATGCACAGCAGGGGAGCTGCTCTTCCGTTTTCCAGCGTTCCCGCATGTGTGCACCAGGGAACTGCTCTTCCAGTTTCTGGCACTCCCCCACACACATGCTCCCGTTTTGGCATTTGACGTTGGCTTAGGAACTGATTTACTGGATCTAGGGAATCTAGTTGAGTAGTGGGAACTATTCTGTGACACATGAAATCCTTGGCTCCACAAATTCCCCTCGGCAGTGAACTTCTGAGCTGGCCATCAGCCACTCCAACTCTTCTCCTTGCAATAGTTAGTTACTAATACTGACTGACCTGAAGAGCCCAGGTTGTTCCTTTCCTCTCTGGCTCCAGTGGACAATTCTTTGAGGATTTCAAAGGGAATTGTTACTGATCCTCCAGCCATCCAACAGAGGATGCAAAGGTTTGTCAATTGCTCTTATGTTGTCTTGCTAATCTTTCCACCGTTTGGAAAACAAACCCCTCACAATACAAATCTTATACATTACTTAAGAAAGCTGTCATTGGAGGCGGGACATTCAGATTCTTAAAAAGTGGATTTACTGCTCTTGTGAATGCTTTCGCCATTTCAGCACAGAGGCATCGGTGAAATTGGTGGGCGTTGGTTTTTTGCCAGCAAGGTAAAAATAGGTGAAGAAGGTAGGCCAGGAGTGACTTAGTCCGTGGAACAGGAGAAGCAGCTGGGCTTCTTCCTTGCCTTCTTCTCACCTGGGCAGAGAGGCAGGAGGATCCTCTCCTCCCCAGCTGGACAGCAGATCCCTCACCTTCCAGGTCTGCTTCAATACGGAGCAGGAGCAGCCCAGGATCCCCTCGTATGCCTGTCCCCTTCGTTCCAAACGCTCAGCATATTTTCCAGTGCATGCAGTATTTCTTTGAAGAAGAAAGGAAACACGCAGGGTGTGCCAGAAAATGGAACAAAGAACAAAAACACAGCTAGTGACTCACTATGAACATTGTTTAATTTTTCTCAACACGCAATTAGTTAATTACTCTTAGCCAAATTAATTTGCATTTGTCTTTTAAACCTTCTCTTTGTCAGAGCAATATAAAGGCAGCAAAGGTTTGATTTCTCACTTTCAAGGTAAATCTTATTTCTTTGCAACTGGCAGATCTAGGTGGGACTGCAGCAAAGGGGCATTTTGATCTGGGGTGAAGGAGGGAAGAAAATGGATCTCTTCCTAGGACAAATGGCCACAAATTCGAGCCTTACACTAGGGTTTCTAATTTTGACACAAGAGTGGGGTGGGGTGTGTAGCACGCATACAAATGTTATTTGGACAAAATGCAACAAGGCAAATGTGATCATTATGGAACGTTAATAAACATGCAGGGATCTTATGGATTTTTCAAAAGGAGGCACTTCGCCCAAATGCCTTGCAAATGAGTCTGCAAACCACGTTTAGAATTGTTCCAGATTTTTAATTAAAGGCATTTCACAACCCATTGCAAGTGAAAAGATTATAGAATGTAGCAACACTTATTCTGGGTTAATGAGCAAATATCCAGTATTTATAAAGCAGACAAAGGTGGATGAGGTTTTATAGAAGGGTTTTTAATAACGGTTCAGGCTGGTTGTAGATTGGGCCAAAGTTCAGTTTGGAGAAAGCATCCATTTGGAAAACCTTTGGAAAGCTTCCAGCCTCGATCGGGGCTGGCATGGGGCCACCTGAGATATTCCAGTGGAGGTACCTGGACATCCCGGGGCAGCAGGGTTGTTTCATGGGGGGATCTCCAGCTCCCCCCATGGGAGCAATATTTCTACCCAATTGTAGGTGGTGGAGATGTTGAGACCTTGTTGTCCCCCCCCCTCCTCCTTCTGCACTGGAAAGGAAGGGAAATTTCCATAGGCAGCAGGAGGGGGGAAATTGTGCAGCACTAACCATTGTGCTGTTCTGCTCCCAACTGTGACTTTGAAGGCTTGCTTTCAACAGCTTGAGAAAAATTACTACAAGATTAGAGGAGCTTTATTTTAACAGCTTTGATTCCTTGTGCTAATATCAAACATTGGAGGAGCTGAACAATTAAAAAGGGGGAAGAGGTAAGTCCTGATTGGTTCCTTGGATGGGATGCAGGGTTCTCTCCCCCCCACCCAGTATAAAGCTGAAGGAAGATAGTAAGAAAGGTGTCATTGCAAAAAAACAAAAAAAAAAAGATTCAGCAAAATGTGGTCTTGTTTCAAAATCCTGAAGATCTGTGGGAGCAAAGAAATACTTATGTTTAAAACACTTCCAACTTCCTTAATAACTTTTCTCTCTCTTTTAAGTCCTGGAGGTGGTTGCAAAAGAAAACTAGGTTCAAATCTAATTGAGCCCTGTAGATACTTACATATAGTTATTTGAAATAGTTTTTCACTACAGATGTTACGCCATTTTAGAACCTTAGACTAAATAACATCAGTTCTTGTTTGCTTTCTTAGTATGTTATTCATTTATTGGGAAATTCAAAATGTAAAACATCTGGAAGGAGGCTTCATGCTTGCGAAGCCGTCTTTAAAATGTGTACATTTCAGACTTTCTCTTTAATGGCTGTTTAGAAGGAGGGAACAGGCTTGTGGGCTGCAGTTTGTAATGTTCTGCAAATGTCCTCCAGCAAGGCTAAAAATGACAGAGCCTCAAATTGGAAAAGATTGGGATGGCGTATGAGTTCATTAAACCCTTTGCTCAACAGTCCAAGTAGATTTTGGAGTCAAAAACTGTGACCTTTGTAAACACTCCACAGGAATTTTACTCAATGGATGGATGCCCTCCAGATGTGTGGAGCATCCATCAGCTCAGCCAACACATCTGGAAGGCCCAGGAAAAGATGGCACACACTGTGAATGAAGAAGATTTCTGAAGAAATTATTGGGTGTCTGTGGCAGACCTCTGATAACATCTGCATCAAAATAGAAGAATTAAGCTATTTTATCACCAGTGTGTGAAGTTACAGTCACAGACAACTAGTTATCAGAAAAGAATTGATACCTATTGGAAGCGCTGGTGTATTACTGTTTTAATGGCCTCACAATTTCATTTCCACAATTATATGCATTTGATGACCGTACCTTTAAGGAATCAACACACTCAGCAGAAAATTGGGGCAATTGGGAGGTGACGCACTACAGAAGAGAAAAAACAGAAAACAGAAGAGAAAAAATTGATAACAGTTTTAATTTCCCTTTTTATATTGCAATAATATTCCCTGAATGGTTATGTTTCCTATCTTTCAATTATGCCTCTTAAACACATGCACTAGAAAAGAGGATGTGCCTTAGAACACAGCATGTCCCCCGATTTATGGGATGCAGGCAAATTTAGTGCACAATAGCAGGAGAACATTTGAGGCAGAACTGGGGCCTGGTCATATTTGTGGTTCTCTGGCCAGACTGACAAGGAGTGTACCCACAGTTGGCGAGGAACAGGATGTGTGCCCAGACTTTGACGAGGCTGATAAATTAGGCTACTATTTCCATCTGTAAAAGAAAACATGATTATATGTTTGTGTGAGAGAAATTATTGTGTATGTCAGGCAAAACCCTAGAGCCGTGCTGGTGAACCTATGGCACGCGTGCCGGAAGTGGCCTGCAGAGCCATTATTGCCGGCATGCAGGCCCTAGCCCAGAGCAGGTGTTCTGTGCATGTGCGCGCACCACCCGCCCAACAGCTGATTGTCAGGTATCTGGCGTGCATGTATGGGGGGGCGTAGGAGACACACATGCATGCACAGAGACGTGTGGCGTGCGGGGGCATTGTGCACGCACGCACAGGGGGCATGGAGGGGCCCTGCATGCATTGCCTTCTAGGTGCTCGCGCGCAAGAGAGAGAGCAATTTTCAGCACAGGAGCCCAAAAAGGTTAGCCACTGCTGCCCTAGAGCAAGTAAGTGACTTGTGTACCTTGGTTGAATGGCTACTAAAGACAAGGAACTGGATGGATAAACATTAAATAGGTGGTGAAAATAGGTGGACAGGACAAATTGTGAACAAACCATTTAGAAAATATCGTTCCTCCTACCCACCCCTGATTTGTTTAAGTATATTTCAGTTTCTTTCTTTCCATTTCTTACAATGCCGTATCGGTCGGCTTCTCAGAAATCATAACGGAGGAGTAAAAGCATTGTCTGAATCTGGATGGTCCTCTCCTGTTGAGAGATATCTGCCCAGTGTTTGTTTGTTCGGGTTTTTTTATACAGCTCAGTTCATATAATTATTTCAAACAACATGTGTGCTGCTGCACAATGTTTGCTTTTGCTGTACTAGGTCCAAAAACGGGAGAAGGATTCTTATTTCCATGGGATGTCATCATTTAGCCCGACATAGACTGCTCGGCCCTTCAGAGGAAGGAGCCCTGTAGTCAGAGCAATGCACAGCAGATGATGTGGGGGAATTCTTGGACTACCCCCACCCACATTTCAGCTGCTCAACTGCTGAAAGTGCTCAGCAATTTCCTACCACTGTGAAGATAAATACAAAACCTATACCCAACAATCTTAAGACTGTTAAAAATGATTTTTAATAGTGATAATAATGATAACAACAACAGTAATAATTGTATATCTCTGTTGGATTCTTCTACTACCAACTTTCCCTGGTTTGCCTCTACATTCTCTACAATGCCAACAAATAGGCATTGACAAAATTGCCATCAGTCAGTTGCAGAAGGCAACTTTACTTGGAAACTGCTTCCATCCTGCGATGATATCTGTAACACTGTCAAACATCCAGATTTGCCTATCCCAGGTCTTTGGTAAGGACTCGATAGGTCCAAACCCAGTCTGAATATCTGTCTGACTGTGTGATGATGATTAATAATAACAACAACAACAACAACAACAACAAAGGGCTGCCTAGATACATGGAAATTTTGAACTTGTTAGACCTGAATATCCTAACTTTGCAAAAAGAACACCCTACTCGGAACTGCCCATATACTCATATACTCAGAAGTATATATAACAGCTCTTAGGTCCTTGGTTAGGACTTGAACTGCTAAGTTTTTACCAGTCCCAGACTATGAATTGACTTGAAGATGATGATTATGATGATGATTTTGCAAAAAAACCTGAAGATTAAATTGAAAAATTGAAGATTAAATCTGTAACGATAACAATAACAATTCCTTTGAAATAGCAATAATAATTCTTGAAAATGAGCAAGTCAAGATCCTGTGGGATTTTCAGATCCAAACAGACTGACACCTGGCCTACAACATGCCTGACATCACTTTTATGGAAAAGAAAACAGTCTGGTTCATTGATATTGCAATACCAGGTGACGCACGAATTGAAAAGAAACAGCTAGAAAAAATAACCAAATATCATGATTTGCAAATTGAAGTTGAGTGATTACGGAGGAAGAAATCAATGGTTGTACCTATAGTAATAGGAGCTCTTGGAGCAATGCTGAAAGGGCTGCCAAGATACATGGAATTTTTGAACTTATTAGACCCTGAATATCCTGAATTTGCAAAACAACATCCTGCTCAGAACTGCCTATATACTGAGACACTACCTTAACAGCTCATAGGTCCTTGGTTAGGACTGTTAAGTTTTTATCAGTCCCAGACTTTGAATAATAATAATAATAATAATAATAATAATAATAATAATAATAATAATGGGAGGGACTAAAAGATACTAACTCATTAAAGGAGAAGAACTCATCAACTCATAAATTTGACTTAAAATTACAGAATTATATCATTAAACTTATCAAGGGTGTTAAATGCCTAGCACTTAATTCCAGCTGCCTGAAATTACTGCAGGTTCAGATCCCACCAGGCTCAAGGTTGACTCAGCCTTCCATCCTCTCGGGGTAGGTAAATTGAGGACCCAAGATTGTTGGGGGCAATAAGCTGACTTTGTAAAAATGCCGCTTAGTAATAAGCAGGCATATACAATGGAATGAAGGCTATTGCTGAGCGTATTGGGTTGTATCCCAAAAATTGTAAGCCGCCCTGAGTCTCCAGAGAAGGGCGGCATATAAATATGATTTTTTTTTAAAAAGGGATGTTTTTGAAGAGTGGACTCAGAAGTTATTTTTAATAGTGTCAACAAAGACATCAGCCTCCATGGAGGGAATGTATTTAAAAGATATTATGGAAGAGGAACATGTTCCACCTAAACAAGACCAAAACTGAATTAAAAATCGATTTGAAAATGATAGGCTACAGAATGACATGGAAAAACATGTTTTTTCACTAGCCATAATTTTTAAAAGCTGCTGTTTTAATAATTAAAAGGCCCTGTGTGCATTGCCTTCGTGCCTGTATTGCCTTGATATACAAACAATAAACCAACCTGGATAGTTTTCCTATATTGGATTTACAAAAGAGGCTTGTTAAAGTTTTTTAAAAATCTCAAAAGACAAAGAAAAAATGAAAAGAAATCATTACAACATTATTTGAATGGACTAAAGATTAAAATTGTTAGAAGTAAAAGGAAGGAATATAAAGTTGGTTCTGATCAAAATTAAATTAGATATATTATTAAATATGTGTAACAGCAGGATTTCTGTCACGATGCTAATGAGTTTGTTGTCATTTTGTCAGGCTTGCCTCAGGTCCTTCGAAAGACCCTCGACACTATTTGGTTGAAGTGATAGGTTCTTTTACTAAAGTTGAATGGTTGCAGTGAAAGAAAGACTAGATCTGAAGATTCCCATGCAAAAGGTTACACTTTTCCCTTTTCCCTGGCCCTCGCTTCTTGACCAGTTCTGTGATGACCCGTAGTCTCTCAAAATAACCCAAAACCCAAAACATGAATTACAGTCCGGAAATGCCTTCAACTTAACTGTTTTATTAGTCACAGTTTAAAGTCCCAAAAGTAACTAATGAGGCAAAAGGAAAACAAGAACAAACCATCTCGGCGAGAGTTCCGAAGCAAACCAAGATAGGTAATTATACGTTCCAAGCAGATAACAGGGGAAAGTCCTTGGGAAGAATGCCAACAAATAGACACCTCCTTCAAAGGAAACACTAACTTTGACTCCAGCAATTCTGACTAGGCAGTTACAAACTTATATACATAGCTCCCAGCTGTAAGCCCTGAGGAGGATCATGGCCCTCTCCTCCTGAGTAGACCATGCTTTTCCCTGATCCTCTCCTCCCTGCGTGCTCTGGGATGGATAGGAGATGGGCCTGGATCCTCCTCTGATTGCTCAGCCGGCCTCTGCCCTTCCCCAGCCTCCTCCACTACCTCTGGAGCCACACTCCCACTCCCTTTTGGCTGTTCCTCCTCTTCCTCGGAGTCAATCTCCACCAGGGGCATGACAAGTTCATCGATGTCCAATGCTATGCTGTTTTGGGAATGGCTTGGATGTTTGGCACCACTCAGTGCAATTTTACATTTTTTTTCTCAGGCCAGGTGTCCTTGAAAACTAGTGCATTCTGGTCCTGGCAACTGGTTTCCATTAAGGCTGTCACCTGCCTCCCACCATTGTCTTTAGATTCCCATTCCCATCTCTACCCTCTCCATTCCATTGTGCCCTCCTCTCCCCTTGCATTTTATGACAGGTGCCAGCAAAATATAGAACCTGAAGATCTGGCACATTTGGACATAACCTTGATTGGCAGCAGGGGGCCTATGACCACAGAAACAAGGGGTGGGGCTGCCTGTTTGAAAGTGGCTTTTCTCGTTGAAGCATGGATGGGAAGTTTCCCCCAGTCAGGGCTGTTCAGGGGAATTGGGCCACCCTTTCATTTGGTGGTCATCAAATACAGAACATCAAGTAATGTGCAACCTGCCTCAGGAGTTGCTTCCACTGGTGCCTTTGGTTTACCCAGCTGCTTGCTCCCCTGAGATCCCTGAGTATGCTGGGGATCCAAAAGGACCCAGCTGTAGTGATCTCCCCTTTTGTGGATTCAGCATCCGGGATCAGGCAATATCTTTGCATGTACAGGAGCTGTGCAGTTCTGGTGTTTGGACTGAAGTACCAGTCAGCTATTCATTTCAGCAGAATATTCAGCAGAAGAGCCTCATTACAGAGACAGAGAAATATGCTTATTTTGCTGTTTGGGGAGAGTTAAACTAGAAAATATGACTTGATTATAGCATTTTAAATTCATTTGGCTAAAGAACATTGACTAATACAAGCTCAAAAATCAAGATGCACCACGGGAGCTTTAAGTAGGCCTTTCAGATTGCCTGCCTAGCTCATGGTTGATTTACCTGGATTATTTTCTATAACAGTCTTAATGAGCACATTGATTAAAATACACTAGCAGCCAGTGAGCCAAAAAGGAGGCAGCAGATGCCTCTGAACATCTTTCAACTTAGAAGCCAGGCCATGAGAAGCAGAAATGGCCAATGCGCAGAGTCATGAGCATCAGCAAGGAGGTGGATAGCTTAAGAGCCTACTGGGGTTTGTGGCTCAATTGTATGGAGATTCCTATATTTATCCTACCCATATAAGATCACATTGAGCCTGGGGGATCTCCTTGGAGCCATGAAGACCATGATCTGGGGAGTTTCTGATACAGGAGCAGAATAACAGAGAGACAGAGTCCTTGGAGGTCTTCTGGTCCAATCCCCTGCTCATTTCAGACAAATGGTTGTCCAGTCTCTTCTAACACTTCCAGTGTTAGAGCACCCACAACTTCTAGAAACACGTCGTTCCACTGATTAATAACCCTAACTGTCAAGAAATTTCTCCTTAGTTCTAGGTTGCTTCTCTCCTTGATCAGTTTCTATCTGTTGATTCTTCAACAGATGCTTCAGGTGCTTTGGAGAATAGCTTGACCCCCTCTTCTTTGTGGCAGTACCCTAGGTATTGGAAGAGCAAAGTGGTTGGCTTGATGTTGGTTGACTGAGCAAAAGCTTCTGTCCAGCACTCAGAGACCCACCTTTTTTCTGGAAAACAGAAGGTCTGGGTGAGGTATCCCAGATCTCTTTGGTTCTGTATTGGCCCTGATAGCAAGTGGACTCCAGTCTCTGGTTTAAGCCTCTCCTGCCCATTGAATGGCCTTCATTCGAAGACCAAGGGCAATAGCCAGGGAGAAGAAGCATGAAGGCAGCCCAGAGGACTTACCCTTGCCTTCCACCTTCTTCTCGCCAGATTGTCATGTCCTCAGACCAGAGCAGCAGCAGCATCTCTTGGAGACAGGCTCCTCAGCAGCTGCTTCAGGCAAATGCAGTTGTGGCTCTAGGAAAGGCTTCCTGGTATTATGGCAGCCAATGGCTTGGCACCAGCAGCACCTTTCTGCTCCCTAGACTGAGCCCCACTGATGCTGCCTTCCTCGAGAAAGAGGATCCCAGCCATCTCAATAACAGCTGGGTGAAGTAGATGCTGTACTTCCAAGAGTAGGTTTCTATCAAGAGCTCTCATCACAAACTGTGGGAGTTCAGATGTTGATGGTTCCTTGGATCCTGCATTTATTTAGAAAAGTTTGCATCAGTTTATGGAAGGCCCTGTTTGCTGTCTTGGTCATTTGTTCCTGAGCCTGGTATCCTGGGGAAGTCCAAAGGGGGGAATTGGCACTTGGGGGAAGGGGGTCCAAGGACACAGAGTGTTCGGTATCAGCTGTGGGCTATGCTATCCCTGTGACACAACATAATTGAGAATTCTTGCTGATTCCATTACGGGGAGACAGGCATTCTAAATGGGTTGAACTACTAAGTCACAAATGTCACTTGTGCAGCCTCATGATACAAACTAATGCAAGGCAACTGCATGTCAAGCAAAATGACACACAGGATAATGAAGAGCAGAAGATTAAGAAGACATAAAATTCTTTGAATGAGTCATTGCATGAGATGAGGCTACTGACAATTTTGGGATTGATGTCTGAGTAATTTGTGACTCATTTCACCCCTTGACACAAACACACTGCACACCAACTCGAAGAGATGGCGATAAAGAACATGCCCAATTTTAGATATGACAGTAGCCTCCGCTTTTAAGAATTTCTCTTTCTCTCTGTCTCTCTCTCTCTGCTTTTTTCAAAAAGTGCTTAGACAATTAATGTCTTATGCATGTATTCAACAATAGTTGCCTAGCAACCATCAAGTTGCTGGCTTGCAGAGCCAAAGCGGCTGAGAGGACTGAACCACAGATGTCAGCTGTATCGGCAGGTGAGTCGAGGGAGCCTCATCAGATGGTTCCTGCAGGAGAAAGGAAGGCCTGCCCCAGGACCTTTTGCATCAAGCCCCTCCTCACTTGCAGGGAGAACTGGTGCTGCCTTTTAGGGCCCAGCCCAGCCCCGAGAATTCATGCTTCTCAGATTTTATGAGGAAGCCATGTGATGCAGCACCTGCTATCACATACAGTAGATTATTACCTCTCCGGAGAAGAGAAAAGAGTCACTACCCCTTTGAATACGCAGGTCATCACCAGCACAAGATTTAACTCAGCCGTTGCTAAGTCCACATGGTTACCAACCAAGGTTAAGCTAGCAAAAGAGTGCAAATTACCCATTGCTTTAAAATATATTCTTTTGCTGTCTATGAAAATCATTTGTGTAATATTTACTTTTTGTAGAAGGGAGGGATGGAGGAAGGAAGGAAGGAAATATTTTCTGATGAGAAAAATCACTTTATCTCCCTCCCTCCCTGGCCACCCACCCACCCATAAGACAGGCCCTTGAAGGACCAAAATAACTTCTCTACCTTCCTGTGTGGATGGATCAAATCCCTCAAAGTCATTCAGATCGTCTCGTCCAGCTGTTACATTGGGTCCAATTCAGCTTTAGTGCAAACCCTCCAAGGAGCAGCTACTGTTGAAGCCACGTTTTAAGACTTGCCACTGCCTAGGGTTAGTCGTTGTGCAGGCCACCATTTCCCAACTAGGCAACTTTAAGGTGTGTGACTTCAACTCTCAGTAGTTGGGGAACATTGGTGTAAACCATGGCATGTCATCATGGCTACTGCAGCAGGTTTTATTGGAGAAAGAAAGCACCGGGTGGCTTCAGGCTTTGGGCTTCAGCTTAGTCAATTTCCTGGAGTCAGATGTTGGGACTTTCAGTTTGAAAGTCACCCTGGGGCACTAAAAGTCTTGCCATCCCTTTGTCATTCCATCCTTGGAGGATGAAGCAGGAGAAAAGGCAGCTCCCCATCATCCTGTGCCTCGGATAATGTCCCCTTGTGGAACATGCTCATTGCGATGAAGGCAGTGGGATGTCAGAGAGGCATTAGCTGCATTTGGATCAAATACAGTTGAAATAATGAACATTCCTTCCCCTAAATATAACTAACACATTAAATGTTTGAGAAATTTGAAAAGCAATTTATTATAAATCTGTCCTGCCCCACTGGCTTTGTCTTGTCTCTCTGGGATTATCCTGCCTTCCGGTTGGGCAGTGTAATTCACTAGAATCAAAATCATGTTTCTGAAATGTAATCCTCTTCTTTCTTTTGTGAGTTCACAAAGGTTTGCAACAAAATCAATTATTTAACTATTGCAAACATGCAGCCGCTATCAATCCAATTCCAGTGCAAAGATTACATTCCAGAAATAGTTGCAGGAAACCTTAGTGGAACAGTAATACAAAGAAATTAAAATGTTTTTTTTTAAAGCATTCTTTAAAAAAGATAGCAGCCTACGAGACGTCTTTCTAAAACCAAGTGTCTTTTACCAGCAGAGAAGTGAGCTGGCCCTCCTTGGAAAGATTTCCAGAACCAAGCCTCCAAATAGGAAGAAAAAACCCTTTTTAAAAATGAATTTTGGGGCCATATATAATGAAGTCAACAGCAGGACTCAGTAAGGGTGAGAAGGCGAAACTCTGGCAGGCATGATTAATGATCATGAATAGGCTATTTTAAGAAAAATGTTCTCTTTAAGAAAAGATACTCTCACATGATTGTAGGATGTTTGTTTTTTATTTTTTCACAGATTCATTAAGTTACATTTTTAATTTCCATAGAATGCCTTTCGCAGAGAAGATAATCCAATGAAAATGTCTTCTGCAACCCCTTTATTTGCATGGCTGCGTAAAGATTGTGAAACAGTTTATTATTATAAAATTAGTGTGGCAAAGCACGGGACAAGCTGGGATTACAGCCAAATTAAACAGAAAATGAATCGCAACAGAAGATTTCCAGTGCATGGCACTGAGAACTAGTCCTAGGATGGAGAATTGTCTGCTGCTTTTTCAGTTCCGTTGTGTGTTTCCATTGTTAGTGCAGTTGCAGCCCAGCTATAACACAGGAACATAGTTAACTCAGGTTCTATAAACAAAGCGTGTCTGGCAGGGAGGCCCCAAAGAGCTCAGAAAAATGAAATCTAGTCCTGAACCCTGAACGCTTTTCAGGGAGGGAGGGAGGCAGGGATGCGGGCAGTTCATTTTTACTCTTCTAAAAAAAATGACATTTTGAATCATTACCTATAAAAGCACTCTATGCCTGCTTTCACTGCAGAGTATTATTTTGCAATTAGGATAAAAGCATTATTTATAAAAGTTCTAAAATGTTATATGGCAGTACCTTTAAAGTTACAGGTCAATCTCTTTTATAAAAGCACTGTATTGATTGGTGGAGGGGAGAGGGAAATCGCTCCCTGAATTTTTAACTTCCTACTTTATTGGCCAGGAATGGAAATGATGGCATTATAAACAAGCATGTAGCTCAGAATTCAGAGGGTATCTTGGGCCAAATGGTGACTTCATTGAATGCAGCTCAGTTACTCAGGAGATAATGGGACCTTCAGAAGGATGTAGGTATCACCTACAGGTTATCTCCTGCCCTTTTTTGGACATGCTTACTTTGCTCACAAAATGTTTACAATCTACTAAAAAGGACCAGGTGTCTAACAACAGTGCAGCACCAACAAACAAGCCATAGGAAATCACATTCTTAAAACAAATTTGGAATGGAGGACAAGCAAGAAACTTCACCTAAGGTAGAAATAGGACAGGTCAGGAATGGAATAGGAGGAGAGCTGAAGGTTTAATAAGTATCTTTTGACACCTGTAGTCAGACGAAGTGTGGGCAGAAGGTATCTTGTATGTATAGGTTTGGAACTCAAGAAGTGTGGCCATCCTACCCCTTTATATACCCTCCCACCAATTGGCTTCCTCCTTCCTAATGCCAGCCCTGGGATGCATCTGAGCCAGTTCTGGGTTACTCACAGGTTGTGTTCATAAGAAACAATTCACATCACCGCCATTCATTTTCCTGATACGTGTGAACAGGTTGCAACATAAGGATCACCTAAACCAGGGATCTCCAAACTTGGCAACTTTAAGACTTGTGGACTTCAACTCCCAGAATTCTCCAGCCAGCTATGCTATTCTGGGAGTTGAAGTCCACAAGTCTTAAAGTTGCCAAGTTTGGGGACCCCTGGCCTAAACTAAGAGAACCCCGTTTGCTAATTAGAGTTGCCAGCATTGCAAACCTACTTCAGTAAATGACAGAGATGACCTTCATGTTCTCTTCATTAAGAAGGAAGTACACAGGTATTGAAATAATACGGGTGTAAATACGGGTAGAATAATCAGCTGGGGCAATTGGTTCAAAGAAGAATTGGTGGCAGAGAAAATAAATGATGCAACTGCAGGGTAGAAACAGAGCAGGCAAGCATATCATGGGTAGCATTTTTAAAGAGCTTCTTGTTTCCTTTAAGCAAGTCATATTTCAGGGGTGCTGATGATGCCACAGGAAGAAGCGAATTGTGATTTGTGCCACGAAAGGTGCACTTTAAAACAGAAGTGGGGGGGGGATGATGTCATCCTTCCTCTGGTGTTAAGAGGCCATTTTGGGGGGGGGCAAAGGGCAAACAAAACTGGCCAACTTCAAAAAGAAGTCCAGCCCAAAGGATGATTGGAAACTTCAGTGAGGTGGGTATGGAAAATGCTTTTGGGGTTTTCTTCCCCTCCTTCAGATGAGCTTTTTACTGCTTCATTTAATGTAAAATTCGTTTATTTGCATTTTAGGTATGGGTCTTGACTCAGATAAAATCTCCTAGTCACCTTTTAATAAAGTTGTTTTGAAGGATTAATTTGATAATTAAAATAAATGTATGTTTTCAGGCTGTTGAAATACTTTTAAAAATATATATGAGAAGTGGGGGAAGGCAGAAAAATTATGTGCTGCCACGGGTTAATTCGGTCTTTGTGCACGCTATTCAGTTGCAGAGATAAATTAGTTGCTTTTTCCGAAACAAAAACTGTATTTCTTGCCCATATTAGGGAATTTTACAGATCCCAGTTCTCCCTTGAACCACACAATCATTTTGTGTCTGTGGCCATCCAGAGCTGCTTTGGGTTAAGAATGGACTTTCTGCAGGAAGTAAATGCAGCAATTTCTCTTGAAAAGTTTGAACTATGGCCTGTGAATGTAATAATAGGCACCCTTTGTGTATTTTTTTAAAAAAATGAATAAAAAGAAGCCAGGGTGAAATGATACAAGGGATGTTAAGGGACCCTCTATGTCCCTGGGGTACCTTTGCTCACATAAGCTGCATCCTGCATCAGGATATACCATCTTTGGTCATGGGGGGAGAGGTGTTGCCCCCCCCGTGGACAGGGCGCGCAACCTGGGTGTCCTCCTGGATATATAGCTTAGTTTGGAGGAGCAGGTGGGAGCTGTGGCCAGGGGAGCATTTGCCCAGGTGCATCTGGTTTGCCAGCTGCGCCCTTACCTGAGCCAAGATGCCCTACGGACAGTCACTCATGCACTCGTCACTTCCCGAATCGACTACTGCAACGCTCTCTACATGGGACTGCCCTTGCGGACCACCCGGAGGTTGCAGCTGGTGCAGAATGCGGCCGCGCGGGCTGTGATGGGGGTGTCCCAATACTCCCATGTTACACCCCTCCTGCGCGACCTGCATTGGTTGCCTGTTGCCTTCCGGGTGAGATTCAAGGTATTGGTAACAATATACAAAGTCCTACATGGCTTGGGTCCGGGGTACTTGCGGGAGCGTCTCCTGCTGGCATCACGCTCCGATTGCCTGATACGCTCCCACAGGCAGGGCCTCCTTGGGGTACCGTCGGCTAGACATTGTCGGCTGGCGGTGCCCAGGGGTAGGGCCTTCTCTGTGGGAGCACCCACCCTGTGGAACCAGCTCCCCTTGAGCTTCCGTTTGGCCCCTGATCTCCACTCCTTCCACCGTGACCTGAAGACCTAGCTCTTTCAACAGGCCGGTCTGGACTGACCAGAGGGGAGGGTTTGTTTTAGATTATTTTAATTAATTTTAATTTTATTACTATTAGGCTTGTAATTGTTTAATTGTTTTTTTAATGTAATTTTTTTGTATTGAGTTTTTTATTGTTAGCCGCCCTGAGTCCTTAGGGAGAGAGGGCGGCATACAAGTCTAATAAATTATTATTATTATTATCCTTAAAATTAGCTCCTTCCTTCCTGGGAGAGTCATTAAGCCCTTCTACTTTGGGGCACAAAGGAGGCCTTCGAAGAAACCACGTTCACCAGGCCTGTCCTTTCTCTCTGCCCCCTTTGGATCCAGTATCTTGTGAAAAAGATCCCACCAGCTCTTTCTGCTTGAAAATTTCCCATTTTCATAGAGGGGATGACGGTGGCCTGCCTCCGAAGGGGTCCTGGCAGGATCCTGGTGAACAGCAGAACCCGCCCGATCATGGCACCAGATCTCTGTGCAGCACATGGATGGCTTCGTCTTTCTCGCGACCAGATTATGACACAGCTCACTAAGGGCTCCGTCATATTTTGTGTCCTGGGGAGGATGACTGAGGGGTTTCTTCCTCCCCCAGTGCCATCATAATCAGACGAAGCTCCTCCAATCATTGGTGCTTCCTTCCATGGTTGGTTGAGATGGGATTATAAGGATCTTTCCCTTCCTTTCTTTTGTTTCACAGCAGAAGTCTCCAAACTTGGCAACTTTAAGACTTGTGGACTTCAATTCCCAGAATTCTCCAGCCAGCATAGCTGGCTGGAGAATTCTGGGAGTTGAAGTCCACAAGTCTTAAAGCTGGCAAGTTTGTGGCCCCCTGCCTTATTCATTCTGATAGCAATAATGAAAATGGGGCAGACAAGGGTGGCTCCTCAACAGACTTTTCCAGAATGTTAAGTGTCCCTGGAAAATATGCCTGCAGGAGAGGATGGCAGAGCTCCTCCCCTACTGTAAAAAGATCAGATGAGGGCTTCTCCTTTTTCTCACAACCAACCCACAAACCCAGCATGTAACAGCATTGCTAAAAAGGCATTAAGAGTTGTAAATCTAATCTTACAAAGCTCCTCCTCTGGAAATATTGAATTGCTAACTTAGAGCATACAAAACTTTTGCCAGACCCATACTTGAATACAGCTCATCAGTCTGGAATCTGCACTGCATATCAGACATTAATACAATTGAGCGAGTCCAGAAGTATTTCACGAGAAGAGTACTACACTCCACTGCTCGCAACAGAATAACCCTGCACCACCAGACTTGAGATTTTGGGCTTGGACAACCTTGAACTACGCCGCCTACGGTTAGATTTAAGCCTAGCACAGAAAATTATCTGCTACAATGTCCTACCAGTCAATGACTACTTCAGCTTCAACCACAACAATACAAAAGCACACAACAGGTACAAACTCAATGTAAACTGTTCCAAACTCGATTGCAGAAAGTACGACTTCAGCAACAGAGTGGTCAATGCCTGGAATGCACTACCTGTTGTTACATCCTCAAACCCCCACTCCTTTAACCTATCCACTATTGACCTCACCTCATTCCTAAAAGGTCTGTAAGGGGCGTGCATAAGCGCACAATCGTGACTACTGTCCCTGTCCTATTGTCCCCAATTATTCGTACCTATTTCCTGTATTCTTACTCATGTTTGTACTTATACCTATTATCTTGTAAGCGATTGACAAATAAATAAAAATAAATGTCAAGGAAACATGAGTTCAGTAGAGACTTGCTACCGTTCTATGCACGCCCTTTTTTTGAACTATTACCATCTGGCAGACGATACAGAATATTAAAAACAAGCACAAATAGGCTGAAAAACCGCTTCTATCCCAGGGCAGTAGCTCTTTTGAATTCTGCTATATAGTGCAGTGTTGGTGCGGTGTCTGGGTTTTCGGTTCAATGTGTGGAGGGTGAAGGATGTGTGTTTGCGTTTATTTTCATGGTCATGATGTGCACTGAAGATGGTGTTTGATTTCGTTGTACAAGGTGCAATGACAATAAACTAAAACAAGGAGGTATTTTATCTCTGACAGTGGAAGCTGTGCCACTGTTTCCACAGATTTCAAAATGGACTGGCCGAGGAAAGCTTTAGTGGGAGAATATATAGGAATATATATGTGTGTGTGTTTTCGCTGCCCTTGTGAAGGGCTTCAACCCCGAGAGTGCCTTTTCCGATCCGTTTGTAAGAATGAATGGGACGGGAAGTGTTTCCCGTGCAGTACCTCTCCCTGGCTTAGCCTGAGTGGGCCGCTAGAGGGCGACCGAGAGGTTTGCTTCGAAGAAACAAATCTGGCTGCTTTAATAACAGTCTGAAGTGTTTCAAACATGGCAAGGAAGATTGATTTTCTTTGCCTGCTGTACGTTTTTAATACACGCGCGACGCGACGCTCTTTGCTGACAGAGGACGGTCGTCCAACTGGAGGAGAAATAGGCGAAAAGTGGGGAGAGGAAAGCTGCTTTTGCCCATATAAGGGGATTTTCCCCTCCCGGCTTCCTTCTGGGTTAGATAATGATCAAGTGACAATCGGTCCTGAGGCAATAATAACGCCGCTGCGACGCTTGCAACGTGCAATCGCATGCGGTGCGGCGGCGGGTAGCAGCTCGGCCAATATGTACGAACGGTGCGAACCTTACAGTTAGAGCAGGGGAAGAAATAATGGGGAAAGAACAAGCCAGCCCCGTTAATGATGACATGTTGGCTTAATCTCTCCGGCTGCGTAGAAATCAGTATTTGATTCCCCCCTCCCCTCCCTCAGGAACATTGCATAACTCTCGCCCTTTCTGAAATATGGCTGGTATGCAAGGAGCCATTTTATTGCTTAGAGATGTTTTCCATGCTGACTCGGCGTTTATAGGAAGGCTCCTATCCTGAACAGAGAAACCTTTTTCGCTCGCTCTCTTTTTCTGGGTTTCCCTGCACGGGCATTTTTCCTTCCTCTGCGAAGGTTCTGCATTAAGGATGCTGTTGATGGGGGGGGTCAGGGACCCCCAATCTGACAGACAGACAGACACGCGCACACACACTCCTGCAAGGGAGGACCCCTGGTCCAGTGCTGGGATTCAGATTTCTTTAGGATGTGTTCTGTGAGCGTGGCTTGGTGGGCTTGTGGGCGTGGTTTGGTGGGTGTGGCAGGGGAAGGATATACTGCAAAATCCCCATTCCCTCCCCACCCCACTAACCTGATTTCCAGCTCCCTTCTCCTGGGCAGGGCAGCCAAAGAAGAGCCAGCCAATCAGCTGGGACTCGGGAGGCAGAGGATAGATGGGGGCGGGGCCAGTCAGAGGCGGTATTGGCCAGTTCTCCAAACTATGCAAAATTTCCGCTACCGGTTCTTCAGAACTCGCCAGAACCGGCTGAAGACCGCCTCTGGCCTTGTCCCCCAATGGTCCAGGCAGCTCACAAGACAGGTGGCCTCGCTGTGCTGCTCTTCCCTGGGGAGATCCATGCAGACTATGCAGCCACCTAAGCAGGAAGGACTTCTGGGCTCGCTGCCTCCTGCCCTGGTGCCGCTTTGGCCCACAATGCTCCCCTGGGCCTTTCCCATAGGACCTTGTCTGAGGACGGAGCATGTGAATTTGCTTTGCTCCTTGGGGAATTTTTGCAGAATTTGGAATAACCTCTCTGGATTCAGGGCCGCGCCAGCTGTCTTCTAGGAATTCTGATTTGGCAATCAAAGGCCAATTTTACCTTTCCAGAGAGATGGAATAAATACAGGCGGTATATTCCCATGACAATTCCACAGAAGTCCCAACAACTCCACCCACCCACCCACCCCAGGTCCCTCTTCCCATTATTTCCCCAAGGAGCCTCATAGATCTTGGTCAGTGGTGAGATTGAAATTTTTTTACTACCGGTTCTGTGGGAGTGGCAGGGGAAGGTTACTGCAAAATCCCCATTCCCTCCCCACCCCACTAACCTGCTTTCCAGCTCTGTTCTCCTGTGCAGGGCAACCAAAGGAGACCCAGCCGATCAGCTGGGACCCAATGGGAGGCAGAGAATAGATGGGGTTGGCGGGGACAGTCAGAGGTGGGATTTGCTGGTTCTCCGAACTACTCAAAATTTCCGTTACCGGTTCTCCAGAACTGGTCAGAACCGGCTGAATATCACCTCTGATCTTGGTCTCGGAACCGTCCGCTTAACTTTGATCTGCAGAGATATTGATGTGAATGAGGAGATTCATGTCCTCCATTTCGCCACAAATGATAGGATGGAAATATGTAGGATGGTCTGCCTTTTCACAAGAGAGTTTGGGCACGTAGTAGAGAGCAGGCTTTGACCAGGCAGCTTTCCTGGCCATTTATGCATGAGTGTGCAAGAGGGTCGTGATGGGTGGATGCTTTAAAAAAAAAGTAGGAACAGGCACATTCACATTTCAAAGTAAATTCTGACCCAAACCTTGCTCCAAGGAAACAAACACGAAACAGAGGTAACAGCAAAACCTTTTAATGATTCTTTACGAATTCGGTTCCTTCCCGGTTAAAAGGCTGTTCCAAACTAATTGTCTCTGATAAGAACGAGCCTTGCCAAGGTTGTGCAAGGCTGCCAAGAATACTAGATAAAGTTACTAAGAAATATTTCAAACACAAAGAGACTCCAAACACAAACTAAGATAGTCCGAACATCCACAAGGCTTGAGTGCAAAAACTTCTTTGCTTCCTGCAAAGAACTGCAGTTTCTCAGCTGGCTTTTACCTCTTCATGGAAGGGCCATTACCTTCCAGCCTTACTCCTGAGTCGCCTGTGCTGCTGCAGCTGCTCTTTTCTTCAAGCAGCCCTGTGCACATGCGCACTGGGCACAGGCTGCTTGGGGACATCTTCCTCACTGCTGCCAGCCTCCACAATCTCCGAAGGCAGCACTCCACACCCTGATGGTCCTGGCCCCATCCCTGCATCACACGCAGGCCCCTCATCTGAGTCCTCGCTCTCCGAGACTCAGCCGGCAAACCACAACAATTCTTCTACAGACCCCCCAAAATGAATGACTTTACAGAGAGCCCAGGAATCCTATTGATGACTCAGCATTGGTCTATAATGATAGAATGAGTGGATGTGCTGGTATTAGTAAAGAGAGACCCTGAAACAAGGGAGCTTGTATGGCCCCATCAGGACACATCTATTATCTAGGAACACATTGGTTCATTTATGTGCAATTATGTGCAGCATTAAGGGCTGTGGTGGGAATGGTGTGACCGCAGCAAAGACAGATGTACTTCCTTCTTGCTATAGTTGCTTCAGTCTGACTGGTAAAAGGGGAGAAAAATGAGAGAGAATAATAGGAGATAGGTCATAGGTCTTTACAAGGTGAAGAGAGGGGATGCCTATATTCATTGATCCTAAAGAAGTTGAAGAATAGTAGAATTATTTACTATGTTGACATGGATACATGCATGAGAGCCAGGGTAGTGAAGAGGAAGGTTTTGGACTAGCAGTGGGAGAAGCAGGTTGCAATCCTCTCTTAGGACTGAAGTCAGCTGGGTGACTTTCAGTAAAATCATCTAACTCATATCAGATCCACCATGATAGCAATAGCAATAGCACTTAGACTTATATACCGCTTCACAGAGCTTTCCAGCCCTCTCTAAGTGGTTCACAGAGTCAGCCTATTGCCCCCAACAATCTGGGTCCTCATTTTACCCACCTCAGAAGGATGGAAGGCTGAGGCTTGAACCGGTCAGCATCGAACTACTCAAGTGAGCAGTGAGTTAACCTGCTATACTGCATTCTAACCACTGTGCAACTACAGCTCTATCATAAGATTCTGATCCATCCCCTTCAGGGAAGAGACCATCTTTCTGCAGCGGATTGATCTGCCATGATTATTATGATGGTGACTGCAAAATAAAAAATGGAAAGCTGAAACACAGGATTACTGACTTTCAGGGATCCCTTGTAATCCTGCTCCTCTCCCAGGACATCCACTCTCCCAAACCCAACGTTAAGTGGGGTCCCTCAGAGGTCCCTGCAGGTGGCAACCATTATCCTCTGATCAGATACCATTACTGCCTTGGTGGTGCAGGCTGTTAAACGCCTAGCACTTAGCTCCAGCTGCCTGCAATTATTGCAGGCTCGAATCCCACCAGGCTCAAGGTTGACTCAGCCTTCCATCCTCTCGGGGTAGGTAAACTGAGGACCCAAGATTGTTGGGGGCAATAAGCTGACTTTGTAAAAATGCCGCTTAGTAATAAGCAGGCATATGCAATGGAATGAAGGCTATTGCTGAGCACATTGGGTTGTGCTCCAAAAAAATTGTAAGCCACCCTGAGTCTTTGGAGAAGGGCGGCATATAAATATGAATAATTTAAAAAAAAATTCTTAAAAAGCTTTTTTCAGTTTGCTTTTCTCTGGTACACTCTGGAGATAATCTGGCTGACCTGATGTCTGCGATTAAAAGAAAACAAAACAACATTGGTGCATGTTAGCACAATGTTCACCTGACATCCATCCATTCATTCATTCTTGGAAAAAGAGTTTAAGAAAATACAAAGTATTCTTCATCCTGAACTCTTCCACTGCAAATATCTTTAGCAAGAAGTGGGCCACTGTCAAATGTTTTTGTGTAAGAGTTTCACTATGAACACTATAAATAAAGGGAACTATAAATATTTTCTTATCAATGATTTATTTTTCTAGCCAAGGGAAGTGTTAGTCACTTAGGAGCAATAAGTAAACATATGCAGCCGTTTAGGGATTGGAAATGCTGCTTTAATGTCAGCCTGTCTTTTGCTAGTCAGTGAAATTCCACAGTCCTTGATGATTCATTGAGACACTTTTAATTATACATCTGATACGGTACAATTTAAAATCGCATTATGTCATACCCAGAGTATGAAATTTCTAGAGAAGTCATTTCCCTCCAAATTCCTCAAAAAGAAATTGGACATTACTGCTGTGGTACTTGTCTGCTCTTTAGGGAAGTGGCCTTTTGTTGCTGCTTAATTTTTTTTTTAATTCATATTTATATGCTGCCCTTCTCCGGAGACTCAGGGCAGCTTACAATTTTTGGGATACAACCCAATGCGCTCAGCAATAGCCTTCATTCCATTGTATATGCCTGCTTATTACTAAGCGGCATTTTTACAAAGTCAGCTTATTGCCCCCAACAATCTTGGGTCCTCAATTTACCTACCCCGAGAGGATGGAAGGCTGAGTCAACCTTGAGCCTGATGGGATTCGAGCCTGCACTAATTGCAGGCAGCTGGAGCTAAGTGCTAGGCATTAACAGCCTGCACCACCAAGGCTCTTAATTTGGGGTTTGTTTGCTGAAATGAGACGTAAGGTGGGGCAGGTGTGTGTTTTCCCTCCAGGACAGACAGGCTCCATTTGCTCCATTTAAGTTTTTAATTCTTTCCCCCAAATTCCTTGCTGGGAACCATCTCTGCTTCATTTTGCTCAACAGGAATTTGTCCCCTTTTTGCAGGGCCAGCTGGAAGTTTTAGCGCGATGAATCCGGAGCGCCCTTGGAGCTGAGGCCCTCTCTCTGGAGGGAAACAGTGCCAAGGCTGTCCTGTCCTCTTCTCCCTTCTTTCCTCTTTGGAGGATCTCTGTGTGCTCAGGCGAGGAGGTCAGCACAGCAGACCATCATAATGCAATCATGGGCTACATTTGCAAAGGAGGGACTGTGAGCTGCAGCAGGGGTGCACACCCCTCCCTCTACTGCCCAGTCCTTCATTGGGCTTCCTGCAAAGAAGGGAGCAGCCGGCAGGGCAACGGGGAGCGCCAGGCACAGCTCCAAGGAAAAAAGACAGACAGACAACCAGAGAGACTTCCTGGGAGGGTTGTGCAGTGCTCAGCCACATGCTGCAGCATCCAGCAGTCAAAAGATAAATCAGGCAGATGTTTGCCGTCTGGGACGGTAACTATTCCTTCTCCTGCCTTCTTGCTCACTCCCTCGCTTGTGCTCTGCCTCTCTTGCCTGCCAGCCCTGTCTGCTCGGAGGATCCCTCGGACTTGCGGCCAGGGATAGTTCTGAAGCAGGAGCTCAGTGGGGCTGTTTGGAGGAAACAGGTGGGGAGGACACTGGGGTGGCTGTCTTTCCACACCCCCAGGAAACTCTTGTTTCAGAGCATCAGGATCAAATTAGCACAGCTTTGCTTCAGAGAACTAATTAAAATGTACAATGTCCTAAAACCTCTTGTGTGACAAATGTAAGATTAGAAACAATTAAAAGCCACTCAAGAGGTTTGTGGTGTTTAGATCCCTGACATCATTATAATCATCCCGAGAAGTAATGAAAACAATGGTTGCTCTCAAAGAAAGAGAGACTCAAGTTATCAATCACCAATTAATGATTGTTTCTCGTGCTGAAGGTTGTTGGGATTGCAAGGCTGAATTTATAGGGCTTATTTTCCATAGCAAACAAAACAACTTACTTCTTTTCCCCATTTTTTTCCCGTCATAATATGAACTTGAAATGGTTTGATTTTCTGTCAGTCTGGAGTTTCTGGCCACTAACAATAAAGGCCCTACATTAAACACTAATTTGGTAAAGGATGGTTTCATTTGAATGGTTGAGAATAAAGGAATCCCTCAATTTGATTTGATTTGATTTATTTGGATTTATATGCTGCCCCATCTCCCAAAGGACTCGGGGTGGCTCACATAACAAATATATAAAAATATTAAACCTGATCCAAATAAACAGTAAAATCCCATGCTAAAATACCCGATTAAAAACCCCAGTCCCCCTCAATCCAGGCCGGCCTGCAAAAACAGCCAGGTCTTTAGATCATGGCGGAAGGACTGGAGGTCAGGGACCAGCCGCAGCCTCAGGGGGAGCTGGTTCCACAGGGTGGACGCTCCCACAGAGAAGGCCCTCCCCTGGGGGGCCGCCAACCGGCATTGTCTGGCCGACAGCACCCCAAGGAGGCCCTGCCAGTGGGAGCGCACTGGGCGATTGGAACTCGATGGTGGCAGGAGGCGCTCCTGCAAATACCCCGGACCTAAGCCATGTAGGGCTTTATAGGTCAACACCAGCATCTTGAATCTTATACGGAGGGCAACCGGCAACCAATGCAGATCACGCAGGAGGGGTGTAATATGGGAGTATCGCCACACTCCCATCACAACCCGCATGGCCGCATTTTGCACCAGTTGAAGCCTCCGTATAGTCCGCAAGGGCAACCCCATATAGAGAGTATTGCAGTAGTCAAGACGGGAAGCGACGAGCGCATGGGTAACCGTGCGTAGAGCATTTCAGTCCAGATAGGGGCGCAATTGGCGCACCAGGCAAGTCCTCCCCTGCTTCACTGCCAGCAGACAGGAACCCCCTTCCTATGCCCCGTCCCCCAAGGGCATGGCCAGAAGAGGAAGGTACCCATCACCACCGAATGGCAAGTTTGTGGACAGAAGGACGAGGGGGGACATGACAGCAGTGTTCCCGTACTTGAAGGGTTGCCACGAAGACGGGGAGGGAGGGGTGTCAACCTATTTTCCAAAGCCCCAGAAGGCTAGACTAGAAACAGTGGATGGAAACCAATCAAGGAGAGAAGCAACCTGGAATTAAGGAGAAACTTCCTAACGGTGAAGATAATTATCAGGTCTCCTGATTCTTGTGCAGGGGGTTGGACTAGAAGACCTCCAAGGTCCCTTCCAACTCTGTTATTCTGTTAAGTGCATGCCTGCAAGGAATGGCCACGTAATGCAAGCCCTATCTGCTGCTTCCTCCTAGCTCTGCAAAAGGCACTTTGTGTTTTTCTTTAGCTCTTTCAAATGTAAACAGCACTAGATGAGCCAGGAGCAAATGTAATATAGGTCACTTCTCGCTAACAACTCCATCCAAGCACCATTGTGCCAAAATAACAGCAATGCAGACAGGCTTCATTTGATGGCTGTGATGCTGTGAAGGCACTCCAAGTCATGGGCGGGTGGGAGGGAGGGGGGATGGCCACAGGAACATGTGACCTAGAAACAGCCCAACTTTGGAGAGTTCTTGCAGGGAAGATCTGTCGCTTCCCGCAGCTCGTGGAGCCCGTTAACTTTATTACTCCCGTGTAAGGAATTGGGCTGAATTGTTGCCTTGTTTGTTTTCAGCTCCCAACCTCAAAGGACGACCACGGAAGAAAAAATCCTGCAACCCACAGAGAAGAGATTCGTTCAGTGGCAATAAAGAGTCTCAGAATAATTGTGAAGGCAAAAGTGTGGCCAAGGTAAGGAGCTCCGGCATCTTCCCCAAATTTCCTCTCCAGGTGAGTTTTGCTCTCCTGTTTCAGGGCAGCGTTTCAGGGGAAGGGAAAGGCAGCTGGGGCTGCTCCACAAAGGGCACCCCTGCAGAGTCAACCCTATAATGCGGGTTCCAGGGAGCAGGTCCCCTCTCCTTTGGGTCACTTTCACAGCCTCCTTTTGGAGGGGCTGCTGCAGCCAGGGGCTTTACCTAAGCAAGTCTGACTGGTGAGTAGGTGGGGCAGGGTCTCCAGGGCAAGGTCTCCATAACTCCATCATGGAGAAGCAAACCAGAAGAAGATGGTGGGAAGATTCCTCCCCACCATTGCAAGGTGTTGCAAAGTTTTTCGTGGGCAAAAGCTCCAGTAGCTTAGCTACAAACTTTTCAAAGTTAAGGTTGGAATGTGCTTCTAAGTTCATCTGCTGTAGCTTCTCCAGTCTGAGAAAGAAAGAAAAAAAACCCTCTTTCTTATGGCAACTTAGAAATGTTATGTTTGCATGAAGAGTCAGACGCGAAGAGCTTCAGTGAAGAGTTTATTAAGTGACTACAGCTCGAATGGACCCAACTTGGCTGGGCTACGGCTGCTTCTTATAGCCAGCAGCCGTAGTTGCCAGCCAATCAGAGTGCAGGGTTTTCCCGCACTTTTAAAACCAATCCTATTTGACATTTTACAAGAACAATTCAAACTAAACCAATGACATTCAAACCTACATACATAACAAGAAACAAGTGCAGGAAAGTTTTACATGGACCTGCCCAGGATTTAAGCTTACCTTGAAGGATGGTTGGAATTGCTGGTGGGAAGGGGGGGTACTTGTAAACAAAGGGTGAAACTGGTTCATTCCTTGGGCCAGTTGCAGAGCGGTCATGGAATCTAAAAATGAGACTGTGAGATCATCTCAAAAGAATACATGGCATCACTCTCCTAGTTCAGTGGAACCCATGGAAGGTCTCCCCTATTCCTCTGCAGGCCGCAGCTTCCTCAGCCCCTGAGTTTGGGTGTTTTCCATGCAAACTGCATCTGTGACAGATCCACTCCCACTCAGGAGACTGTTGTCCCATAACCAGAGGTTTGGGCCTTGGCCATTTTCCAAAGTTCCTAGCTGGAGCTTCAAGGAACGACAACACCCCTGAAGATTCTTCCTAAATTCTTCAATATGCTGGATTATCTGAATCTTTAGGAATCTTTAAATGCAATAAATTAGTGTATTATAAGGTGGAGCAAAGGCCTTCCGAAGATGAGAGGCTGGCGCTTTTCCATCTCCCGGCCATTGGGAAATGGAAATGTTGAGTTCTCCGCAATAGGAGGTAGGAAGCTCGGTCAAACTGCTTCTTGCAGTTCCCCACCCACCCACCCCCCAAAAAACACCCCACTCCTTTTGAGAGCCAAATGATGGGCCAAGCTCTGTACTTACAGGTGGTGGCCTTTGAGAGACAAATTCTGTATCCTGCACAAGTCAAAAAGAGGGCTGTGGAAATATTTACAGGCCCCTCACATCCCAGACATAAACTGTTTCAACTTCTTCCCTCAAAACGACACAATAGAGCACTGCACACCAGAACAACTAGACACAAGGACAATTTTTCCTGAACGCCATCACTCTGCTAAACAAATAATTCCCTCAACACTGTCCAACTATTTACAAAGTCTGCACTACTATTACTATTAATCTTCACATCACTCCTTATCACCCATCCCCTCCCACTTGGGAATGTATGACTGTAACTTTGTCGCTTGTATCCTAATGATCTATATTGACTGTTTCCTAGTATGATTTGATTGCTTATTGTACCCTATTAAGTGTTATACTTAATCATTAAGTGTTGTAACTGATGATTCTTGATGAATGTACACTGAGAACATTTGCACCAAGACAAATACCTCGTGTGTCCAATCACACTTGACCAATAAAGAATTCTAATTCTAATTCCATTTGATTTTCTTTTTTTTAGCTGAATCAAGGCTCCAAAAAGTCATGTGACAGTACAGGTAGTCCTTAACTTACAACAGTTCACTTACTGACCATTCAAAGTTACAACGGCACTGAAAAAAGCGATTTATGACCATTTTTCAAATTTGTGACCCTTGCAGTACCCCACTTCCCCAAGGTCACGTGATTTACATTCAGATGCTTGACAACTGACTCACATTTATGACATTTGCAGTGTCCCAGGGTTACGTGATCCCCCTTTGCGACCTTCTGACAAGCAAAGTCAATGGGGGGGAACCAGATTCACTTAGCAACCAGGTTACTAATTTAACAACTGCAGTGATTCATTTAACAACGAGAAAAGTAAAATGGGAGAAAACTCACTTAACACATTTCTCACTTAGCAACATACATTTTGGGTTCAATTGTGATCGTAAGCTGAGGATTACCCGCATTACATTTTCTGGGTCATTTAAATCATTATTTTTGTCTGCTTCATATTTCATGTATGCTAACAAAAATATTCACTCTAACCTTAAACTACATGAGACTTACTAATTTTGAATTTACGGTTTAGTTGGGCGGCCTGTTACATGCATAAGAGCTATTAGTCTGTCAATGAGATCGACAGGCATCCTGACAGTTCAAAGATACTGGTGGGAAATGTGATGGTTGAGGTCTGAACGCCATGAAAAGTGTGCGACCTTCTCCTCCAGTTGGTCTTCCTTTGTGGCCCACTTTGCGTGGATTGTGGCCTGCCTTCCCCACTTCACTAATCATGCATTGGGCTGTAAACAGTGAATCAGCCTAGAACCTTTTTGTTGTAGTGTGCCGAAAGCGTGCGTATGTTGGCACCCACAATGTAATACACCCCCGCGCTCCCTGCACATGTGCGTGCAACATCCCCGCCTCGCTCCCTTACCTCCACTGCACATGTGCGTGCCTCTCAGCTGATTTTCGGCCCATTTGAGGCCATTTTTGCCCTCCCGGCGGTTGAGGGAAGCCTCTACAGCCTCAGAGGCCGAAAAATGGACCTTCCAAAAATACCGGAAGTGCCCGTTTTCAGCCTCCGGAGGGCCTCTGGAGCCCAGGGGAGGCCATTTTCACCCTCCTGAGGGCTCAAGGGAAGCCTCTGCAGAAGAGGTTGGTATTCAGCAGGTTCTGACCAGTACTGGAGAACCGGTAGCGGACATTTTGAGTAGTTCAGAGAACCTGCAAATCCCACCTCTGACTGGAGATTTTACAGTCTCCTTCCCCTGCCACGCCCACCAAGCCACGCCCACAGAACCGGTAGTAAAAAACCTGAAATCCTACCACTGCTCTGCAGCCTCTGGAAGCTGACAATGGGCCCATTTCGGCACTTCCGGTATTTCCGTAAGGTCCGTTTTTCGGCTTCAAAGGCTGCAGAGGCTTCCCTCGAGCCTCCGGGAGGGTGAAAACCACCTCAAATGGGCCAAAAATCAGCTGGGAGGCACGCACATGCGCAGTGCAGGTAAGTTTGGCTGGGGCTGGCGTACCCGCACAAATGGCTCTACGTGCCACCTATAGAGTTATATGCCCTCTGCATATTAATAGCATATCAGCGGATGATTGGAAACAATTGTAGAACTGTAATTGTTTAATGTGGTATTTTGTCTGCTTTTGCACCTCCTTTCTCTTCTTTTGAGCTTGTCTGCAAAGGCTCTGTGCAAAACTGGCAATAAATCCTTGTTGGGAAACGCGATCATCAGTTGAAGAGTTGTTCACTCTCACTCAATCTCAGGTGGCTTCAGACGTCTTATCAGAAGCCACTTAATAACTTTTGCTCAGAGGTTTATTTTGGAGGGCTTAGGGCAAAACATGAAAATATATTTTAGTTACATTCCCAACCCTGTCAATAAGACAGTGGGCCAGTTCAAGCATAATGAATAAATAATTTGCACAATCCATTAGCCTGCCCAACATACGAAGACTTCTGTTTGCAATGGCTTTGAAGAAACCACATGTATCCCATTCTAGATCAGTAATAGTCATAAATTGGGCCTACAACTACAGCAGTAGTCGCCAACTAGTGGGCCAGGGACCAGTGGTGGCCCGCAAGAAAATTTTGATGGTCCACAGAGAAATGTCCCCTCAAAGCAATTAATCCAGGCTGCGCAGGAACACAAGGCTGCGCTGCTCACATGGCCCGCCCACCCACTGGCCCCCACCCTTCAACCAAGCATAAACCTTACCTTGAGTAGAGCCACGCGAGCTGGAACTGGAAGGTAAGACCAACAGCGGGAAAGGGAAATCCGCCCGGAGTGGCTTGCTGACGTTGGTGGGAAAGTCGGTCCCATATTCCAGAGCTGCAGGAGTCACAGGACTGGCCCTTCGGTCACCCCAGAGCAGCTCCTCCAGTCTATGGCAGGCTGGTGCACCCAGGTGGAGGAGCAGCTGCTCCGGGGTGACCAAAGGGCCAGTCCTGTGACTCCTCCAGCCCTGGAATGTGGGACCAACTTTCCCATCAACGTCAGCAAGCCACCGTTAGTCAAAATTCATATTAGTGATCCCCGGGATTTAAAATTATGAGTTTGGTGGTCCCTGAGGTCCAAAAGGTTGGCGACCCCTGAACTAGAGGACACAGCTTTTCTGAGCTGTTTTCAATCTGTCCAGAGTACAGCACCAAGTCTACCCAGATTCTACTTGTGGGTGCCTTTGGTGAGGCCGGGTGCTGCTTGGTCTTCACTGACCTTGAACATCCTCCATTGTGCTGTCCCTCTGGACTGTAGGGACTGGACATGCTGATTTTGCAGTTGTTCTTCTAAAGCAGTAGTAGCTAACCTTTTTCAGCTCCCGTGCCGATAACTGCACTCACGCTCGCGTGCCAGCACCCAGAAGGCAATGCGTGCTGGGAGGCCCCACATCCCCTGCGCATGTGCGCATGATCCTCCCGCTGTGCACCATGCACCTGCACATGCGTGCACTATTCAGCCACTGCACACCGCGCACCTCTGCTCACGTGTGCACAATTCTGCCACCGTGCACCATGTATGTGCCTGCGCGTGCAACCCTCCAGCGCAGCGTGTGTCTCTGCGCATGTGCGTGCAACCACCCTGCGTGCCATCCATCTGCGCATGCGTGCACGATCCCCCCATGCTGCACGTCTATGTGCATGTGTCTCCCGCGCACCCCCGCACATGCACACCAGATACCCGACAATCAGCTGTCAGGTGGCAGTGCACATGCATGTGCAGTGGGACTCTTCCAGGTGAGCTCTCGTGTGCCGGCAGAAGTGGTTCAGCATGGCACTTCCGGCACGCGTGCCATAGGTTCACCAACACTGTTCTAAAGGGTCAGTTCTGGTCGTTGGGGGGGGAAATCAAATCAAATCAACCTTTATTGTCAGAGTACAACATGTACAATGAGATTGGCTGAGTCTCCCTTCATTCATCCCTCCCCAACACAACTCACAGTGAAGACAAAAAAGAAAAATCCCTAACCCAATGAATCCTACTAACAAACACACTATCTTATGGCACCATGTGAACACGCCAGCCCCACAAGTCTAACGTACTATGTTGGCTTGAAGTTATTTTCCGTTCAGAAGTCCGACAGCCCACAGGGAGAAACTGTTCTTCAGCCTGTTTATGTGGCTGGCTATGCTTCTGTATCTCCTACCCGATGGTAGGAAAGTGAAGAAGTGCTGACCGGGATGTGAGTCATCCCTGAGAATTTTCCTCACTCTTGTAAGGCAGTGAGCCCTAGCGATTGAGTTCTAGGCCTGCATGCTCCCGCATTCTGATTTAATATCTCCCTGAAGTCATGGGTAGGTCACCCAACAACATAGATCAGGCATCATCAGTACTGTGAGGATGCTGAGCTTTAGACCTCAACCCAATGCTGTCACAAGTGACAGTTGTAGTTAGGAGGGCCTTGTATATTGTGTCAGTTATGACCCTTCCTGGACCAGGAGATTTTACTCACAGTGACTCATCCTTGGTCATCTCTCACTTGGACGATTGCAATGTCTCTTCATTGAGTTTGCTCTTGCCACCATTTGGAAGCCACAAGAGGTCCAGAATGTGATAGCTCTGTTTCCTGTGTAACCCTTCTGCTTTGATTGCTACTTAGCTTGTGGATGTAATTCATGGTGGTTGCCTTCAAAATTCTGCTTGGCCACCTGTTCCCAGTTATACCTGCCTGTTCAGTAAAGATAAGGAGCGACTGCCTCCATATTGCTTCTCTCAGGGACCAAGAACTCTGCATGGCCCAGAGACCCGTTCTCTGCAACTGGCCACAACCCTCCTAGGGTTGAGGAAAACCAGGGAGACATGGCTGCTTCAATAGGCCTCAATAATGGCTACATGATGAGGTTGTCATCTCTTGCCATCGCTATAGATTATGTTGGTCATTATTGTTTAATCTGAGTTATAGACACCAGCTACATAATAATCTGTTTACAGTCGGCGGCAATTAAAGCAGCATGTAAGTCCAATAAATAAACCACGTAACTGATAGGCTAACCTGGTCCCACTCTTCTAAGGATTTGTTTTGCTCACGCAACCAAACAAAAAGGCTCTTGATGTCTGAGACCCACACTCAGTTGCAGGTGGGGCTGCAGTACAAAACACCCAAGCAGTATGATGACAATAATATGACTGAAAGTTCTAAAAAGAGGAAAGGAAGGCTAAATTTATTTCCTAAGGAAAATGACTCCCCAGAATTTTATCAAGGAATTTGAAACTCTTCTTTTTCATCTGTCAAAAAAAAATCTAATTAAGATGTTAATTAATAGCATATATCAATCTAATTCTGAAAGGTTGGATATCAGTTTGTCGTTCTCATATGCAATTTGGCAATGCCCCCCTCCCTTCGCCCCTCCACCCCCGCCCCCATCAATGCCTTTCTAAATTCAAAACAGGCCCCTCCATGGATCGTTCTACTTTGTCTCGGCCTTTGATTAAGAGGAAGAATCTGTTCATTTTGGCTCTTAATTTTCTCTCTCAGCACAGGGATGATATGATTTCACATTCAAGAGAAGCAGTTGATGTCCACAAATAATTTCGCACTCAGTGAAATTGAGAACCAAAGTTTCCCCTGAAGTAATATAAGCCCCAAGAGACTCCCCAAGTTTTAAAGACCCTCTGCTTGTACAGGCACATCAATTTTTTTTCCTTCAGCACAAATGCTGGAAATGCCCTCTTAATAGACCCATAAACAAATCCGTTTCCCAATGGCAGCTTTTAAACTATACGTTGAGCCCACAATAAAATAGATGATCTCTCACCAAATTTTAACAGAACTAATTCATGCCTCACCGCAAGACATTTATACCAGATATTTTATTTATGGAAATACCACTTTGGTCATGAACATATGAAGAAAATGTTCCTCCTAAGTTACGCAGTCTTCAAAGGCCTCTTTTATATAGGAGCGTGTGTGTGTTTTTTTCTTATACTGAATCCAAATCATGTACTTCCTCCCTGTCTTTTAATATCAATAATCACCTAAAATGGTCATTTATTTAAGCCTGTACTACATAATATAGGCTTGGAAGTTTCTCATATAAAAGAATTCATGGTATCCGGACATTTACTCTTCTTTCTTTCTTTTCTTCCTCCCTCCTCCTCCTCCCTTCCTTCCTTCCTTCCTTCCTTTCTGTTTTATTTTCTGAGCACCCAAATCAGTTGATATGCTTATCATTGAATAAGACATTGTCTTGCAAATATTCCTGGGAAGTTCACAATTATAGAAGCTTGTCTCGCACCGAACTAGTTTTTTTAAAATTCTCTTATTTCCATAAATACTTCGCAAATATAAATAAACTCAGGGTTCTTGCACCTCAGTCACACGGGGGGGGGCTTTACTTTCCAGCATTGTTGTCCTTAGAAAGTGGAAGAGACCCTCAAGGCTGGTAATAGCCGTTTGACCCATTGAGAATCCATGTGGTGGCTTGCTCTCAACTTGGTCACCATGAAGGATCTGGCCCAATACCAAATGCACCCATTTATTAGTAGTGAACAGGAGAAGTTTAGATCCCATGTCCTCAGGATGCAGGAAAAGGTGCCATTCTTGAATATCCCCCTGAATGTTTTGTTTCTCAAGGCTGGTGGGCTTATTGCCAACGCCACCTAAATGTTTATGCTCCAGGAATATGAGTGGTCTTCCTGGATGTCCATTATTTAAGGGTCTGTTGCTCTCTCCCACCACCATTCAAAGAAGTGCCCCAGGAGAGTGACAGGCCTGAAAGCTGCCCATTAACAAACCTGAGACTGCTTAGCGGCGCCTTTGCGTGTTCCCATGGAACCCTTGCCGGGGGACTCCTAGGTTGAGCCATTAATAAAACTCCCACAGAGGCACATTCTTCTACTCTACCTTTGGGGGAAAGAGGCAGGTCATTGTGGCCCCTTTAAAGCAGGGCAGCAGGGCCCTTGAACCTCCAGGGCCTCATGTTCCAGGGGACAGGCAACACAACAGAAAAGGTTCTATCAGGTGGTTTTAGGATTAAAAGCCTCAACAGGACCTGTGCGTTCCCTGTAGCCACTTCTGGCTGGGCGGGTCCAGGACATTTTCCACCTGACAAAGCGCTAAAGGACTCAGAAGGCAGGACCAACAGAAAACGTCTCCTGCAGGATCCCCTCTTCAGGTGTCCTGTCTTCTCTTGCCCATTGAAATTCCTCACTGGGTGAAGAGCTTCCCTTCCGCCTGCCCAAAGGACGGAATTGGGAAGTGCTGCCTCAGCTGAAAGGGGACTAGGACCATGATGGCAAACTTATGGCACACAGAGCCATTTGTGCCGGCATGTGAGCTGGAGGCAAACTTACTTACCTCACTCTGCATGCGCGTGCCTCACAGCTGATTTTCCGGCAGTTTGAGGCCTTTTTTGGCCTCCCAGAGGTTGAGGAAGGGCTTTGCAGGCCGAAAACTAGGTCCGTTTCATCACTTCCTGTTTTTCCGAAAATACTGGAAGTAACAACGGGCCTAGTTTTCGGCCTGCAAAGCCCTTCCTCAACCTCTGGGAGGCCAAAAAAGGCCTCAAACTGCCGGAAAATCAGCTGTGAGGCGCAGTGCAGGTAAGGGGGTGGCTGGGTGGGTGGGGATTGTGCACGCATGCATAGGGGGTGTGGGGGGACGTGCATTGCCTTCTGGGTGCTGGCATGTGAGTGCGAATGTAGAAGCGTGTGCACAATTTTTGGCACAGGAGCTCAAAAAGGTTAGCCACCACTGGACTAGGAGGACAAAAAGCCATGAGAGGCGAGCATGTGTACATTGCTGGGAAGATATCAATCCCCCAAATGAAGGCAGTTCCTCAGCACAAAAGTTCGCCCAGAAATCCGTGTCTTGGTCATATTAAAATGAGGTAAAAGAGTGGATTGTCTCCCCCATAGCACAGCCACCTGGCGACCAAGCAGATTTGGTGTGGCCTGCCTTTCCCCATCATACTTTGCAGGTGGTAGAAGGAGGCAAAGAGCAATGCTCCGAGGAAAGTTTCAGTGTGAAGACACAACAATGCAATACAGCCTTCTGAATTGAAAGAGGAGCTATCATGCCCCTGTCAGAGTCTGAAGCCGAGGAAGAAGACAAACAGCTGACAGGGAGGGGGAGTGGGCTCCATTGGCTGTGGAGGAAACTGGGGAAGGACAAAGTCCGGCTGGGCAGAGCAGGGAAGAGGTAGAGCAAGGGAGAGGGAGTCCAGGCCCACCCCCTCTTCATCCTAGGGCATACAGGGAGGAATGGAGAAGAGAGCAACGTGGGTTGCATTGCTTACGGGGGAGGAAAGGGCCCTGACTCCCTTCATTAGCCACACCTGGGAATGAGAGTTTTCTCTTTTAAAATGCAAGCTGAGTACAGTGTCTTCTGGGAACAAATGTGAATTTATCTTGTGTTGACTTTGCTTATCTGTGTTCCTGACATCTTCCCAACCATGTTGAGTTATTGCCGTGCCTTCATGTCTGGAATTCTTGCTCCTGCCCTGTTGAACTAATTACCTCATTTTGCCTTGATTGGGCTAATAGTTACAGTTTTTGTGGGACCACGTTTTGGACTTGATTCTCTGCAGCCAAAGGCTGTTCCTGAGAGAGTTTTTCTCCAGCCAGAAGGTAACCAGGACATTGGGAGCAAAGTTGGAGCTAATAAAGGGACTCCTACTGATTATCTGACTGTGTTGCCTTTGTGCCACGCCCTGTCTGTGATGGGTCAGAGGGGAATGAAAACTGACTCAAGCAATTTTCAAGATTTAATCTGCTGTCTCTTCTTTTCTTCCAGGTAAAATGTGAGTCTAGATCGCCTTTGTCCAAAACCAAAAATAATAACAGCAACTGTAAAAAGGGCTCAAATGAGGATAAATCCAAGATTTCTGTTGGTGAGGAATGCAGAGCAGATGAACAGGCCTTCCTTGTGGCACTTTATAAATATATGAAAGAAAGAAAAACACCCATTGAACGAATACCCTACCTTGGTTTTAAGCAGAGTAAGTAGAATTTTCATTGCATTTTTTGTGTGACATTTAATGTGCTTGACTTGGTAAGAAGGGGCAATTTTAAAGGTGATGGGACCCTAATTTTAATTATTTTAATTTTGTATTCTATTTTATTATCCAAGTCATGTTGATATCCCAAGAGGTATTTAGGCATACCAAAGCTCTGTAGGGTGTTTGGTTTTTCCCAGTTACTTTGAGCAACCAATCTGGGGAATGCCATGAAAAAAGCAAATCCCTGACCTTCTGCAGGCAGTCTGTGTCTAATATACATTAAGTGGGCATCCTGGGACTCGTAGGAATCCAGTTATTGGCCCTAGATTGAGTCCTTTTTCATCCCCTATTCCATCAGGTCCTCCAGATCAACTGGTCCTAGAAATTTAGTCTGTAATCCTGTCACACTCTCTTGGGGAAAAGCCCCTTTTTCCTAGCAAGACTTATGCTGCAAATTAGCTGGATGAGACTACATCGTTATGTTTTTGAAATGCATAGCCAAGCCAGAAATAGCTGTAAGATGCTTCTGTTATTTTCCTGTTTAAAAACAGTGCAGGAGAAAAAAATATTTTAAATCAGTTGGTACTCAGTAGTTGCTTGAGTTAAAATAACATTTACTTGCATCTGACCCAGTTTTTACCTTGAAGGGTTGGGGTGGGGGGTGTACAAAACTAAGGAAGGCATTTTTTAAATTCATATTTATATGCCGCCCTTCTCCGGAGACTCAGGGTGGCTTACAGTGTTTGGAGCGCGACCCAATGCACTCAGCAATAGCCTTCATTCCATTGTATATGCCTGCTTATTACTAAGCGGCATTTTTACAAAGTCAGATTATTGCCCCCAACAATCTTGGCTCCTCACTTTACCTACCCTGAGAGGATGGAAGGCTGAGTCAACCTTGAGCCTGGTGGGATTCGAGCCTACAATAATTGTAGGCAGCTGGAAATAAGTGCTAGGCATTTAACAGCCTGCACCACCAAGGCTCTTTCAACAAGACCAGGAAATTTGTAAAGTAAATTCCAGATGTGAAAATCACATTTAATGTATCTGACTCTAACAGCAAAGAACTGTTTCAATGGAGGACTTACCACTATTTAAAAACAATCATTAAATTCTGTGTAAGTATCCCATACAATGGATGGAATGATGTCATAAAGGATGTGTTTTGAATCATCAATAAGTTTTACAAATTACTTTAAAGGGCGAGGTTCTTGTTTGGAAATACTAGGTATCTGAAACTTCAGTTTCGCTCTGGATGTATGCCGTCACTTTTCAACAAGACTGAAGCCAGGTTTCCAAGTCCCAACCCGCAGATATTGGGCTCTTCAGTTCCACAAAATGGGCAAATCCCTGTTCTGCCTGAACCTGATGGGGAGTGTAGTCCAGGACGCTGGCCAGGGGCATTTCAGGGAGGGTTCCAGAGGAGGGAGAAAGTGCTTGAAGGGGAGCCAAATTATCTTCTGATGACTAGGATGGTTGTTGATTGCTGTTTTCCAATCTGGACATGGGAAAACAACCTGCTGAGTCAGGAGAACCTGTGTAGACAAAGAAACTCCTCTGCTGGTAAATAATTGTAGTGTTACATGCTACCAACCTCAGTAATGTGTTCTGCTCACCGGAGAACACTCATTTTTAGGTAATATTCATTTGCAGCCTGGAGAAAAAGCTCTTTCATGGAATAGTATGTAATTCACTTGACAGAGAGAGATGGGTAACCTATGTTTATCCCATTGTTTAAAGTGTGAGTGACCAGGGTTTTTTGCAAACAGGAACCTTTTTTTAAATACATTTGTAACTTAAATAAAAGTATATCAGACATGCCTTTAAAAGAGGGCCTACGTGGAATTATACAGTAATCACATCAAAGGATCCTTCTTTCTGCCTTTGATTCAGAGCTCTGATTACTTGCAAAGGGAAAGTGAATCTAGATAACAGAGTGATGAAGTTGGAAGGGGTCTTGGAGGTCTTCTAGCCCAACCCCCTGCTCAAGCAGGAAACTCCATACCATTTCAGACAGGTGGCTGTCCGATCTGTTCTTTAAAAATCTCCAGTGTTGGAATTCCCACAACTTCTGGAGACAACTCGTTCCACCGATTAATTAGATTTAATAGATAATGCAGAAAGACTGGATTTGCATGTTTTCTTAGACATTTAAAAGATGATCAGTTTTGGCATTTCCACAATGGCCCAGATTGTAGATCGTGGTGAATTCCAAAACAATGAATAACAATTGGCATTTAGATGCTGAAGGGCACCTATTCAGTGTAACCCCAAACTCACGCTGTCTAACGATGCTCAGTCTGATTGCTTTAATTTAGTACCTGCAGTAGAAATCAGTTGGTGCCCAGCCCTGTTCAGCTAAAGGCAGGAGAACGAGAAGAGAGAAAGCATCTGTGGTGCAGATGGAAGGATGCCCTTTCTGACGTTCTTGCTGGGCACCGAGACAGCTGTGACATCTCAATCCTAGTCACCTTGGCTGGAAGTTCTTTTTATAGAACCTCTGCAGCTTCTAGGTCAGAGGTCTCCATTTAAGACTTGTGGACTTCAACTCCCAGAACTCTCCAGCCAGTGGAGTTGAAGCCCACAAGTCTTAAAGTTGCCAAGTTTGGAGACCCCGTCTTCACATGGGTAGCTCCAGCTTTTAGAAATTATTTTCGTGGCTTCAATACCTATAAAAGGTGGACATTGAAAAGTGTTCATTTTTCTCAAGAAATACTCCAAATTTGAAGGAAAACACCATATTGGAAGAAAGTGCAGTCAACTGTTGTCCCAGCTGTCCTTCCACCCACCCACCCACCCCTCTACACACAAAAATTCCTCTTGGGCTTTAGAAGTTGGCTATGTTGAGGCCAAGCACTGGGCCAAGCAAGATATGCTTTTGGCTTTTTTGAAACATTGGACAGTTGAATGGGCTGGCTCAGTCCTTTTGCCTGAGAGAGGCCTGGCTCTCGTGAAAGCTTAAGAAGTGTCCCTGTAAGTGAAGATCAGTGACCATTCACATGAAGGAAGAGTTGTTTGTCCCATTGCTATGAGGCACTTAAGATTCAGCAAGGATTAGAGCAGGGGTCCCCAACCTTGGCAACTTTAAGACTTGTGGACTTCAACTCCCAGACTTCTGGGAGCTGAAGTCCACAAGTCTTAAAAAGGCCAAGTTTTGGAGACCTCTGGATTAGAGGGAGGGGGAGCAGCCAGGATCACCAAACTCAAGGGATTGGGGTGAGCATCCTTTGCCAGGGCTCCCTCCAGTATTTCCCCAAGGGGTGACTTAGCAATGCTCCGGCCAAGTGCTGGACACAAGGAAACAGGCCCAGAAACACATCCACATCAGCCATTCTCCAGATAATTAATGCCTCAATTATAATTGCTCTCTACATCGGGTTGCTCTTGAGGACCATTCGGAGGCTTCAACTGGTCCAGAATGTGGCGGCGCAGGTTGTGATGGGAGGCTCCCGATACTCCCATATTACACCTCTCCTGCACGAGCTGCACTGGTTACAGTTACCCTCCGAGTGAGATTCAAGGTGCTGGCACTGACCTATAAAACCCTTTATGGCATTGGACCAGGATACTTGCGGGAGACCCTACTGCCAGTACCAACCTCCCAACATTCCGTGTGCTCCCATAGAGAGGGCCTTCTCCAGGTGCCATTGACACAACAATGTCGACTGGCCATCCCCAGGAGTAGGGCCTTCTCAGTGGGAGCACCCACCCTATGGAATCAACTTCCCCCGGGACTCCGGGTGGCCCCTGACCTCCGCTCCTTCCACCGTGAGTTAAAAACCGGGCTAATTCAACTAGCCTATATGGACTGAGGGAGAACAGGAGAGGGTTTTGAACATATCTCAAATTATCCTAACCAGTAGTGAGACCTTGACTCATCAATTCATTTGTCTTATTGTATTGAATCCTATTAATTGTAAGCCACCCTGAGTCCCTCAGGAGATAGGGCGGCATATAAATCAATCAATCAATCAAACAAACAAACAAATAAATAAATAAATAAATAAACAAACAAACAAACAAACAATTGGAAAGAAAGGAAGGGAAGTCTTTGCACTCTTAGTTACTCTAGGGCGGGTCTCTACAGGAAACGTTGTGTATCCAGAGCTGAGCCGAACTGAACCAAAATGTCTAGAAAGTTAGGGCATAAGCTGAGACCATTCCCACTCCCCCTAAGCATCCGTACCCTTAGCTTAGAGCAACCTTCCACCATATCCAGTCTTGGGGAGTTTTGCACCCTGCTCTGGCATCTAGTAGCTCTGGGCGGAATTAGAGGGAAGACAGAGCCCCCTGGAAGAGTTACCTTCTCCTAGAACAAGGGTCTCTCCAACCTTGGTAACTTTACGACTTGTGGACTTCAATTCCCAGAATTCCTCAGCCAGCATGCTCTGGCTGAGGAATTCTGGGAGTTGAAGTCCACAAGCCATACAGTTGCCAAGGTTGGAGACCCCTGCCTAGAAGGTCTCACCGGGGCCATGTGTCCCTTACCTGCCCCACGTGCAGTGCTGTCAGGAGGAGCACATGGGCTGCTGGTGGAGGAGCCTTCTGGATCCTAGCCAAAGCTCTTACTCTCGCTTTGTATCTGCGTTCACAATTACTACTCTTAGTTAGGCCACTTAAAGGAAATGTTCTGTTCTTAATTAATCAATGCCTTCGATTTAGGAGCATATACAACAAAGCCTCCTTTGTTTAATGGGAGAAGTACTGATTATTTCTTATCCTGGAGGAAGTAATTGTTTCCTAATACCTGTAACTGGATCTAAGTAGAATGTTCCCCTTGTGGTTTTTAAAAGAATGGCTTATGTGCAAAGGGCAGAGTTTATACTTTTGAATTATGTAAATGTGTTTTCGCAGACTGTTTCTCTGTTTTTGTCTAAACTTGTGGATGTGATTATTGTTTTTCTTGCTTCATTGTCAAATAAAGATTGTTTCATTTGCATTTCTTGGAAAGATGGTTAATGCAATGCTTATCTCAATGCTTATTGTCCCTCTAACAGTTAACCTTTGGACTATGTTTCAAGCTGCTCAAAAACTGGGAGGATATGAAACAGTAAGTGTTGAAGTAACTTCAGAGAGAAAAAAATTGTGCACTCATAATTTTCTCATGTTTTTGCCATGTGTGCATTAAATATATTTTTTAAAAAACCCACAGTTCAGCAGAAAACACTTTGAATTTATGGGGTTCTCTTTTGGAAACAGTCTGAATTAATTCCAGGCTTGGCAAAACTGTAAACTTGTAGTTAAAAAAGAAAAAGAAAAAGAAAACCAAAAAACTCAACTCTGAGTGGAAAACATACGTAACTCTTCCTTGTCAAGGAAATCGTTTGGGTCTGTAATTTTTTCCTATGTTAAGAGAGGGATATTCTTGTAAAACTAGCCAAGATTGCGTAAAAGAATATTTGCCTTGGCATAGTCCCTGACATCTGCTCTTGTCAAATGTGGGAAATGTATTAAATACTTTAAAAAGCTATCAGCCATGTCCATTACAGTGTAGTGTACTGCAGTGTCTGTTCTTGTTTTGAATGGTAACAGCCTTTCGCAGAAAAGGGTCAGGCCATATAAACAGGAAGTTATCTAAAGTTTAAAATTAGTGGGGAGGGAACACAGTGCACTGATCCTTTTTATCAACTAACAGTATCTGACATGGATTTTATTTTTAGCTCGTGTGGAAAATTGATGGTTGTGGATTTTACAGCATGTGTCCCAAACCAACAAACATTGGAGTCACAAACTGTGATTAAGATCTTAAAAGGAGAAGAAAGAACTGCCTGATATGAGAGAGGGAGGGAGGGAGGGAGGGAGAGAGAGAGAGAGAGAGAGAGAGAGAGAGAGATGGCATCTGTAACAAGACCCAGTTGACATAAAAGGTTCATCACTGTGTTTTCACTGCCTCAGATTAATTGGAGCTTTCTTTAGGCAGCTGGATTCCAAACACACTCACCAGGCGTACGTACCTGGATGTATGGAAAACTCTAGTTTCTGATCCCTTTGTTCAGAAAGCATACAGCTTTCTGAGGGCAGCCTTTCATTAAGGCTGCCCTTAATGTTACAATGAAATTATAGATAAAACTTGAAATGTATTTAAGCAAAACAGCAAATCATCCTAGAACTAGTAAGAAAAAGTGTATTGTTTCATTTTAATAACTATGATGCTAATGGATGTTGAGATGCTTTCGTTATTACAGGAAATAATGAATGCATACAAGCAGTCTTTTAGCTTGCCCTTTAATTGACATTTGTTCCTTTTGTTTCAGTCTTCTTGCGTGGCTAAATCTGTTCTTATTTATTCAAGAGTAATCTCCATTAAATTTAGTAGGTCATGCTTTGAAGGAAAATTGCAAGTTTAATATGGTTATTGCCATACTTAAAATATGAAATAAAAACACCGTAATTAATACTCTGTTCCAAAGCATGAGGCGAGGAGCTTGACTTTCTCTGGGGGTGGTGCCTGAGTTAACCATGGCCACCTTAAAAATTGGTGTCCCTTTGAAGGATCAAATCAAACAGATTCCCATCACCCTATCCCCAAAGGGTTCTGGGTCACAGAGACAGCAATGGATTCCCAAACAAGGTGCCAAAATGGAAATTGGAAATAGATCAGGGCGGATAGCAGGCATATTGTGTGCTGGAACTGAGATCTTAGTTTGGATTTTCTGGCTCTGTTTAGCACAAACTGTGACAATATTTGAAGTCACGTTGAGCCTGTGGGCATTTGGGTGCAGGAAGCAACATTTTCCCCCTCAACTAGTAAAAGTGGTTAAAAAAACCCCATCTATTTTGCAACAGAGATTAAATCCCAAATTAAGCCAGTAGAAGCAGAGGAACTCTCCTGACTTTGGTCTCTTTGTCCAAAGCTGGCTGAGGAATTCTGGGAGTTGAAGTCCACAAGTCTTAAAGTTGCCAAGGTTGGAGACCCCTGGTTTATCAGCTTCTCCACTGTTATAACTTTAAGGAACTCCATTCCTTATAGAGCCTTCAGTGCTCCATCCATTTCTTAGGAGGAAATTTGGGTAGACTTTCCTATTCCAGAAAGCTTTTCAAACTTGGTTTTAGGGTTGCTCTGATTTTAACAGGCATCTATTTTAATGCTGCAATCGCACATACTTTATTCGCTGGAGGAAAGAAAAGAAAAGCTTTTGCCTGGAAAATGAAACCATTGGTTGGACCTGCTTTCCCTGGGCTTCAAGCGCCCTTCGGGCCAGTGCTTTATTGTCAGCAAGGAATGCTGATGATGTCCCAGGCTGGTTGGTACAGAACCAGCTGTCTTTCGGGGAGGGAGGGAGATTTTCACAGAAGTGAACATACCCAGTGGAAAATGCATCCCATTTATGATTAACAGCTTCCCCAATTGCTAGAGGGATATACAAGAAGAAAACCTGACCCATGGAGCTAGACTCAAGGTACAAAAGAGGAAGCTTAGCAGCTCCCAGAAAATGTTGCTGAGGACACGACTGCAGGAGTTGATGAAATAGCAGCCAAACTGATTGGCATCTCCTCCTTGAGGTTGGTGCAGAAGAGGCAGCAAAGCCAAAGGCCTGGAAAAGACCCATTGATATTGGCCCATTTACGACCGTGAAAGGGGGCTGCTGGAGAAGGCTCCCCAAGTACAGAGCACAAGATGTTGCCATTCAGACTTCCTCAGCAGCTGGACATAAAACCGCCAGAAATGGCAGCTGAATACCGAAAAGGCATTTGTGACTGAAATCGCAGTGCTGGCATTACGGAAAAGACAAGGGCGCTTCAAAAAGATGTTGACTTTTGCTTTGTTGCTTCTACAAAGGACGTTGGCTGACGTCTGTCCCACCAGCAGATTGGGTCTTCTCCTTTAAAAACTGTGATCGCCAAGAAGAAGAAGAGTGGGAAAGGTTTAGGGAGCAACTGAATGGTTCAAGGTTGGGAAAGGAATGTGCAAGATTTTATACCAATGCCTTAACTTAAACAAATCACAAGAACCGTTGAGTTAGACAAAGCAGAAATTCAGATGAAAGCTGCTGACCAGGAAGGCTGAAAATGAGAAAGATTTGGGAATCTTTTGTTGAAAGTGAATGGAGAGAATGCAAAATCCCGTCTTCTGCTCAAGATCTTAAAAAAATCAAAATTCAAAAGATTATGTTAACAGGAAATGCCAGCCCAAAGCAAATAGGGAGAGAAGAAGTTGAACAGTAACAGACTTTATTTACCCTCCTAGGATAAAGTTTGCAGAGGAATGGCAGCTAGAGCCACGCAACGAAGAGACATTTGCTACTTGGGAGCGAGAACAGCGGAAATTGACAAAGAATGTTAAACTGCTGAGATGTCACATAGACAACCACGGTATGTGTTGTCAGGCCCACGCCTGCTCAGTTGTGACATATGGCTCTGAAAGAGAAGCCATTAGAAAGGCTAAGCAAAAAAAGATGAATGCTTTTGAATTTTGGTACTGGAGAAAATTGTGGACAGAAGCTTGGACAGCATGAAGAACCAATCAATCATTCAACTCCAGATGAAGTTGCAAGGGGCTCCTCTCTAAAAGCACTAAGAAGGAGGCTAAAACTGGGTTATTTTAGGTACATAATGCAAAGGTGGGAGTCCTTGGAACAGCCTCTGATGCTTGGCGGAATTGTAGGAATGAAAAAGAGGTGGGCAGAAGGCAATTTGGCCAGGTGCCATCACAGATAATGGCCCAAGCAGAACCTTCCAATCCTGGTGAAAGGATGCTTGTTGGATCATGAAGTCTTAGAAGCAACTGAACAACAAGAAGGCAATAATACTTAAGAGAGAAAAATAGGAAAGACACCGTGGCTTTGAATTATGTGCATCTCAGAAACAGCATGTAAGAAAGTTGTGACAGCCTGTTATGCAAATAGAAATAACTATGAAGTAGTACCTGCATCTTTAATTAAAGCCAAGTATCATGTTTATATCATCACAATGGAAATTGTCAGATATTATGTTATATACTACATATACCCACCAGCTGAAGACAAATTTGTGAGGTGTTCCAAAATGCCACGAATTGATGCAGGTGTATATTTAAAATAGGACATTTCTGTGTTGGGAATTAATTGTATATTTATTTTCAATTAATTCAATTTTGTACAAGAAAAGAACTGTCTGATAGGAGAGTTTCATTTGCAAAGGATTTAAGCGAGAATCTCGTGTTCCAGGTGTCTCCGTTTGAAGGTGGATGGAACCTTCTCTAAAATAGGGAATACATTTTCTAGCAAGGATCATTTTAACGAAGGGTATTCAATCTAAAGACAAAAATGCAAACAGCCAGGGTTCGACATGCAGCCTTAGTTATCAAGTGACTGACTTCAGAGACTTGGAATCCCAGTTTTCTCACATCGTCCATGATTTGGGGGTAAACTTGCAAGACCTGGCACCTCAGAAATGATTTTTTTCTCCCTCAAATATCACGTGAAATGATTGTCTGCGATGTTCTGCCTGAGGACTGCACAAGCCATGGCTCATTGCTGCATGCAGAAGTGAGAGTAAATCTCCTCTCATCCTTCTCCTGCAACTCCTGCAGGAATTGGATGCTGGGCAGCACCCACAGTCCAAGGAAACAGCTCCCTGCATGAATGGGGTGAAAACAAAACGGCCCCGTCCACAGAATGAATGGGGAACCCACTTCTCTGAAGCCTGCACCAGGCTCTGAAAAAGCAGCCTCTGTTGTTCATCGCTGTCCCCTCTTTTCAAGGAAAAGCCCCTGCCCCAGAGGAAGAAAGAGACATCCACCCCCTACACAATATTTTGTGTTGGTGTGCAAGGCCACCATCTCTGGAGGCACAAATCCTTCCCTCCTTCGCGGTCAGAGTTCAGTGGGCGCAGAAGACCAGCTGCAAAGCCCAAAGGCCTGGTCCTGGCAAAATATCAGATAGGCATGTTTAGTGAGTCTTCATCCCCACCAGCCAAGGCTAGAAAGAAAAGATACAGGTAAATATATAGTTTGCCCACATATAAGCCAGTTCTACCAAACCTCAAATATTTCAGGTTACGGTTGAACAAAGAGGCATTTTGATTTAATCTCCACCCGAAAGAGGTAGTGATTATGGCTAATGAGAAGAAGACAAAGATTACATTGTTTGTCTGAAATTATAATATTACCAAGGAACACCTGATTTGCTTCTGATGCTTGCTTTTTGCAAAGAAGGCATTTTATCTTTATGCAGAACAGGAAATGCACCATTTGTTCTGTAGAGTACTAATTAATTCTCCCATTCATCTCCTTTTTAGTTTAAAATTATAACCCTTCCCCCACCCACCCACCTCCTCTGCCAGTTTGAAAACTTTGGGCATTGATTTCCTTTGGTTCTGACATCTGATCAGCAGCCACAGCCCCTTTTAACCACCCACAGTCTTTGCTCCCCAAAGCTGGAAGCCCCACTGTAGTCTGCAAAATAGAAGTGAATTTCTGGCCGTCGGTCCGTCCCCCATCATTTTCTCTACATTTTCCACTCTCTCTCTTTTGTCACACATTCTGCCTCATATCAAGCTTTTCCCCACTCCTGTCCTATTTTAAAGTCATTTGGACTGTATAAAATAATGAAAACCCGTTCAGTTCTTCTGCCACGTCCTCCATCTGTTTTCTCTGTTAATCCTATTTCCTGTACAAATGTCGGGCACATAAAAGTCATTGCTTGCAATTTAACATGTTATCAGATGTTTGTTTTCTTTTATTTAGCCAGCTCTAGGACATAGTTCAGATATTAATCTTAGAGAGTGTTTAGATTTCATTACCGTTTGATCTATATATTTTACTAGCCCAGATGAGTGAAAATAAACAGCTTGTATCAAGTTACACAAATTGTATTTCTGGATGGATTTACTGGAGAATGTGGGGGATTGAGGCTTCCAGCTGTAGTTCCTTTTCACTAACTCAATAAAATAATTCTGCAATCATTATTTATGCTGAGTTTGGGATTCATATTTATAATTTACCAAGAGATTTCTCTGAAAGCAGTTAGTGCTCTCAGTGACTGAATGCTTTCTCTCCCCGCCCCCCACAAGAAATTACATACACAAAATAGTCAGACTGCTTACTAAGGAGACAGAAACAAAATGCAATTCCAGGAAAAAAATTAGAGGCAGGTGAAATAAATGTGCAAGGTGTTGTATGCTGTAGGGATCCATGTTAGCTTATTCTGCACTGGCTTCATGGCTTGTGCTTCCTGCTGCCCTATATGTCTCACATGTACATTTGTTGCTGCACCCGCACGCGCACACACACACACACACAATCTGTGAAGATGCAAGATTAAATTTTCCATTGCCACTTTTGCAGATCACAGCCCGTCGACAATGGAAACATATTTATGACGAATTGGGTGGGAATCCCGGAAGCACCAGTGCAGCCACTTGCACACGCAGACATTACGAAAGGTAAGGCAGCCCAGAAATGCTTGTCTAATAAATAAGAACAAATCAGTTGGGGAGCCTTCAAAGGCTTTTGCACAGAATTGGCTGGAGGAGCCTCGAAGGCTCTTTTCTCAAGTCCCTGTAAAGGCTTCCACGCCAGTGTTAATCCTTCGATGGGTCCTGATTTCCACCTGTGTTTGTTTCTTCAGTCAGAAAACAAAAGGCTGGCTTCTGGTTTCTTTCATTTCTCCAGAGCTTTTATTAGCCCGAAGCTCCAACAATTAAGCAACAGGGCACCAATGGGAGATATTTTAAAGATCTGATTGGCTCTGGGTTGCCTTTTTTTAAAAAAAATGTGGATATATGTAAATGAAGCAACAGTTAGCTTGTTTGTTCCACTAGGGAGGGAGGGAGGGAGGAGAGAGAGAGAGATTGTGTGCATTGAGATTGATGGGACCGTTCCATATTCCTTCTTCTTTTTTCCTTCTGTAGCTATCATCCATTTATCTTTTGAAATGTGAAAGACTTGCAGTTTTATAAGCATTGATTTTATACCCTGAGTTAATAATACTTTCCAAAGCTGGGTCTCCAACATACATCAGACAACATGATACGGCTGTGCTGCTTTCTTAAAAGAATTTTTAAAAATATGGCCATTAATAAAACATGCCTCATGCTCCAAATCACTAACCGGTTGCTGGAGGGGCCGAGGCAGCTTGTGCTGAGCTCTCCGCGTGGGACACCGGCCAGGCGGCAGGGCCTCTCCCCAAGTCTTGATCCGTTGGCCGCACAGGCGCAAGAGAGGTGCTAGTCCTCATCAAGGGCGATTGTGTCACATTCTGGTAGAAACCTGGTCTGCTTGGGAAATAAAGAGTGGGGAAAGGGGACTGCCCAGCAATAACAGCGTTAAGGAAGGGAGGCCAGGATGTCTCTTGGTGCCATTTGGGTTTGGGGGATTTGGGGCCCTTCCTATCTGGGGCCAGCCTTGGACTGTCACCTCCAGTGGAAATCAGAGTCCATTCTGTCTTTTTCCTCCTGGCTGGCTTCACGCAATGAGTAAAGGAGCAGATGCCTCCATCCCATACAAGGTGATGAACATCTGAACTGATTGGTCAATAGTTATTTGAAACCCGCCCCCTGCCCCTCTGCCCAGTTAAACAGGGCTGGCTCCAGTATGGAGCTGGACAAAGTCGCCCCAGGATGGCCATGTGTAGCCCAGGGAGGGGGGGTCAGGAAAGCTGTTGGGGAAAGAAGGAACAAAACACCCCCATCCTCTTGCCGGGAAACCATTCCCAGATGCTACCACATCTTTGTGAGAAGGCAGGTGCGACTTGGCATCTTCCTCATGCTCTGAATTGCAAGGGAGCAGCCCCTGACCTGCAGGTGGGTTCAGTCCTGAGGCTGAAGAACATCAGCTTCCTGTCCAAAGTTATGAAAAGGAGGAGGAATTGTGGCCTGTCCAGCCTGGGTCTCCCCCTCCGCTGCCTCTTCTCTCCAAGCCTGCTTCCTCTTGGTTTCCCTTCTGCCATCTTTAATCCTCAAATTATGAACACACACACACACACACACACAAACACACACAGAGCCTGTATTGTGGAGGCAGCCTCTGCTCTGCCTCCAGACAGGTAGAAAAAGATGGTTTTTGGAACACTTTGTTGGCGTCTTCCTGTTTCCATTGTTGTGGCTGGGGGCAGCTGTGAGTTTCCTAAGTGTTGTTGTTCTGGACAGGCATCAGGACCTTCTGCGGGCCTTCTTAAGGAGTGTAAGTGCAGGTCGCTTGGCGGACCTTTCTGTGGAATCCTTTACGGTCCACAAATGTGGAATCATCGCCACAGCTCCAGCTGCTATTGGTTGTCTTCAGTCAGTGGAAACCCTTCACCCTGGTCTTTGCCAGCTCAGTTTGGCTTCCAGCCTTTCCGTCTCTGTTAGGTTTCAGCATCGGTACCAGCTCTTGCCTGTGGTGACCTAGTGCTCTACATAGATGCTTAGGTTACAGGTGATGTCCTGGTATTATTAGGTAGAAAATGCGTCCCCCCCAGGGAGGAGATGTTGCTGTGGTCCCAATTCCACACGCACAAAGGGCACAAGGCACTATGTTGATTGTGCAGCTTTAATTCTCCACCGGGATCGCCTAAGGCAGGGGTCTGCAACCTTAAACACCTTAAAACCTTAAAAACCTTAAACACTCAAAGAGCCATTCCCACTTTCCCACAGAAAAGAAAACACCGGGAGCCAATAATTTAACAACCGGTGTGACTGATTGGGTGTGGCTAACTCTGCATCACTCGCTCCCACCCAGTCACCTCCTGCTCTGGAATACGGAGTGAGTTCGTTATTCATTCAATCAGCCAGTCAATCAATTTCTATAGCTACCAAACTCATCCATTAGACCTAATATAGGCCTGATTTGATTTGTCCTTGCTGTGATGTGTGTGTGTGTGTGTGTGTGTGTGTGTGTGTGTGTATGCAGAAGAATCCCAAAGGGTTTGCTCTTCAGTAGGATGCACCTCTTTGCCCTGCAGGGGGCCTGGCAGGACTGCATGTGATTTGTCATCTGTCCATTCATCCTTTTCCCCCTCCACCCTCTAGGATGAAAAGTGGGAATGATATTCAGAAATTTTGAAGAAAAGAAACAAGTGGAGCTGAACCTTTTAGATGTTTGATGTGGCTCACTCTGCCTTTCTCATTTGTAATAGGCACATCTGTCCATGAAATCTCACACCATATTTGGTTTAAGTGCGTAGCATTTATTAGCCTCTCATGGCAAACTTAATAAATGAAATCAATAAGACTATCAATAGCATTGACAAAAATCACCTTACACGCTCACATCCTGTGATGACACCTTTAAGACCATCAAACACCCCCTTCTTGCCTCTCCCAGGTCCTTGGGAAGACTTCAAGGGTTGGACAGAAATTTCAAGTCCAGTCTGGACATCTGGATGACTGTGTGACCAACCATAATAATAATAGCAGCAGATGCTAGATGCTGTCACACGCCAGCTCTCAAATCCTGTCAAACAGCAGTTCATCACAGTGAAACAAAAATATTAAATACTATTGCACACCAGTTATCAATCTTGTCAAATCCTAAGCGCCATTGCATGCCAACTTACGAAAACTGTCAAATGCCATCTGTCAAATCTAAAATACTGAAATTGATGTTTAAAAGCAAGTGTGTTGATTTGCAGACCTCAGACCTCAATTGCTCGATGCCTGTTGGAATTCTGAGGGAAATTTCAAGTCACGTTCATGATATAAACCTAAAACCCAAGTTTGGTGTTTCATTTCTCCTCTCCATCAGGACTTACTGGGGTTGGCCAAGCCAAGCTATCCCACATAGGTGCCTCTCTGTATTCCTGGAAGGACCAAGGTCCAGATTTTTTTTGTGTAGGTTTCTCCAATTTGTGATTGTAAGGTTTGGTCTATGCATGAAGAGAGATGTATCCCTCATGCTAAACCACAATTTCATGCACCATGATTTGTTGAACCAGCCTATTGGGCTGAGTCACAGAACATACTAAAGGAAAACTATCTCAATTGTATTATGATTTTTTTTTAATTACATTTATATGCCACCCTTCTCCGAAGACTCAGGGCAGCTTACAATTTTTGGGATACAACCCAATGCGCTCAGCAATAGCCTTCATTCCATTGTATATGCCTGCTTATTACTAAGCGGCATTTTTACAAAGTCAGCTTATTGCCCCCAACAGTCTTGGGTCCTCAATTTACCTACCCCGAGAGGATGGAAGGCTGAGTCAACTTTGAGCCTGGTGGGATTCGAGCCTGCACTAATTGCAGGCAGCTGGAACTAAGTGCTAGGCATTTAACAGCCTGCACCACCAAGGCTCCACCAAGGATTTAAGATTGCAGGATGCAAGCCGAGCCTCAGTTTGTTTGCATATATTTTAGTGGCTTGTAAATTCCTTCTCTTATCTGAATATTTCTATTCTTAAGGCCTTTCTTTGCACTATGGCAAATTTATTTTCAGCCACATAATCCTATTGCATAATGCTACCATCCCACCTGGTAGCTCCTCTCTGCTAGCATTCTGTGGATCTGGGGCACCCAGAAATGTTACTCACTCAAGGAAGATTATTTCCTTTGGCTGTTTCTTGGAATAAGCCCCAGGGTTGGTTAGCAATGTTGATACTGAAAGCATCCTGAACTGCAGACAGAAGGAAGAACTTGCCATTCCCTGCACAGCCAAATAGATGGTCCTTTCTTCACTGCTTCAGCTGATTTTGTGGCCTAAAGATCTTCCTTTTAGCAAGAGGCTTCTTGCCCTGCACAACAGCAGGGGATTGCTTAGAGCACAGGTTGGAGGCCTTCCCACCTGTCCTCTTCCAATGTCCAGCTGTCATGCCCTTGGTAGAGTCAGACTCTGAAGGAGAGGAGGAACAGCCAACAGGGAGTGGAGGTGTGGCTCCGGAGGTTGTGGAGGAGGCTGGGGAAGGGCAGAGGCCGGCTGGGCAGTCAGAAGAAGAACCAGGCCCATCCCCTCTTCATCCCAGGACACGCAGGGGGGGTCGGAGAAGGAAACAACTTGGCTCATGAGAGAGGAAACGGCCATGATCCCCCTCATTGGTTGCAGCTAGGGAGAATAGTATATAAGAGAGACGGTTAAAACACAGCATTGCTAGAAGCAAAGCATGTTTTATTTTGGGCTGAAGTTATCTTGGTTGGCATCCTTCCAACTTGAAGTTGGTAATTACCTATCCTGGTCCGTTGTGGAATTTCCTTCATTGCAGTTTGTTTTGGGTTTTTATTTCACCTCTATCTGCTCATTAAGTTTGGACTGTATTGCTTTCTTTTAAAGACTATTTTTGAGTAAGTTTTATCTCCAACTGAGAATTATTGAACAGTGGGGCCAAGTTGGAGGCATTAAAGGACATTTATTTACATTTTGGATTTTGCCACTAAGAATTTGCAACAAGTGAAGCAGGAACTCTCTCCTAGATTGCGGGAAAAACAGCAACCAGTGTCAGTCCTGCCCCAACTTTGTCCCTTAGGTAAGAAGGACCCAAAACTCCATTCAGTGTGAAAGGTTTACTTTACTGAAGGCCAAGTGGATTACAGTATTCAGTATAGCAAAGCCAGAACTGAAGTTCAGGCACCAAACTTCCCTAGTCAACTTTTCCATGTTTGTCCCTTCCCATTGGTGATCCCTTACTGTCCAATCATAGTCATATAAAATGTTTTGGGAATGGTCTCTTCCACTGTACAGTAGGCAGTTTGTGTTTTAAGAAGTTTACTCAAAATGAAGTTAAAAGTCATAAGCCATCATTGAGAGAGAGTGTGTGTGTGTGTTTGTGTGTGTGTGTGTGTATGTATATATGTATGTGTGTGTATATATATATGTGTGTGTGTGTGTGTGTGTGTATAGAGCTGAAACTTGAAAAATTAGAATATTGTGCAAAAGTTCATTTATTTCAGTAATGCAACTTAAAAGGTGAAAGTAATATATGAGATAGACTCATTACATGCAAAGCAAGATAGTTCAAGCCATGATTTGTCATAATTGTGATGATTATGGCTTACAGCTCATGAAAACCCCAAATCCACAATCTCAGAAAATTAGAATATTGTGAACAGGTGCAATATTCTAGGCTCAAAGTGTCCCACTCTAATCAGCAAATGAAGCCATAACACCTGCAAAGGGTTTCTGAGCCTTTAAATGGTCTCTCAGTCTGGTTCAGGAGGAATCACAATCATGGGAAAGACTGCTGACCTGACAGTTGTGCAGAAAACCATCATTGACACCCTCCATAAGGAGGGAAAGCCTCAAAAGGTAATTGCAAAAGAAGCTGGATGTTCCCAAAGTGCTGTATCAAAGCAGGAAGGAGTAGACCCTCTGCAGAAAATGGAGCTTCTTCTCTTTTGCCTCCCTGTGGATGCAAATCCCCCTGTGGATGCTATTCCACCCTTCTCGCCGGCCTCTCAGCAGAACGGAAGTGGGGTCAGGATGTGTATTTATCTCTTGGTGCCCATGCCAAGGGCTGGTAGGACTTTTTTTCCCTAAAGAAATGTTTTAAGAACTAGGAATTTGAACGCGGGTTTCCTGACATCACAGCACCAACCACGGGCAGAGTTTAAATGCTGTCATGCTAAGCACCTGTAGGCCACACAAGGAATAATGGATGGAAACTGAACCAGGAGAGATTTAACCTAGAAATAAGGAGAAAATTTCTGACAGTGAGAACTATCAACCCATGGAACAGAAGTTGCCTTTGGAAGTTGTGGGAGCATCATCACTTGAGACTTTCAAGAAGAGGTTGGACGGCCATTTGTCAGAAATGGTGTAGGGTCTCCTGCTTGGGCGGGGGTTTGGACTAGATCGGGGTCGCCAATCTCAGGGACCACCAAACTCATAATTTTAAATCCCGCGGACCAGAGACCCTGGGAAAATCCCCAAAAAAGTCTGCAGGAAAATTCCCAACCCCGTTTTCCTACCGATTGATCATTCTTTATTTGTGATTGCAGGATACTGTATCCAACTCCATTCTGAGGGGGAGAGAGAGAGAGAGAGAAACTTTTGGCTTCATGCAAGGAAAGCAGCAGAAGCAGCAGAAGTCTTTCTTTCTCTGCCCAAACTCCGCCAGAAATGTGTCTTTGTGAGACTTGTCACACTGGCACAGCCTCTTTGAGCAGGATGCCTTGCAGGGTCCCAAAGACTCATTTCTGTTGGAGTTCGGGGGAGAGAAAGAAAGACTTTTGCTGCTTTCCTTGCATGCAGCCAAAAGCAGAAGCAGAAAGAAGAGAAAAGAAGCAGCCTGGTGGCCAGGCCAGGCACATGGGGTGAATGGGGCAAGTTTCCCTCTGCCCTTTCCCCTCCCCTCACTACCTTGTATTGTTTGCAATGCAAGTGACGCAAGCCTTGTGTTCCCACGGGCCATGTGGGTGGCACAGCCTTGTGTTCCTGCGCAGCCTGGATTAATTGCTTTGAGGGTGACATTTCTCTGCGGACTACCAAAATTTTCTCGTGGACCACCAGCGGTCCCCAGCCCATGGTTGGCAACCATTGGACTAGATGACCTCCAAGGTCCCTTCCAATTCTGATTATCTGTATCTGTTACCGTCGAATATCCTGGCCTCTTTCAACAGGGGAGCCCTGTGATACTCTACTGAGTGAAGGCATTTCCAGCCTTCTTGCAGTGGTGCCCTTAGATAACTAAAAGCAAGCCAATAAAAGCCTATTAACTAAACGCAGATGTATTGATCAGCCCAAGTCTCCAGTTCTACTGGGTTGGTCTTTGGTGTCAAAAAGAAGAAGAAGAAGAGAAAAGAGTCTCCAGGAAAATCCAGCCATTTCTGGACTGTGCTGAAGTCCCCCAGCAAGTGAGCAAGAACAGAAGGATCAATTTTTTGCTGTGGTGTTTTGTCCCACTTTGATAAATAACAAGAAGCTTTCTAACTTACATTTCTGTCCCCAGGGCTTTATCATTAAGCTTAAACAACGGTACCGTCAAGCATGCCACTGAACAAACATCTTTTCAATTATGTGAGGAATGGATGCTTTAACAAAAGAACTATTGAACAGTCTGAAAGTATGTTTCTCTCCTCCCCTCACCGATAAGTACAAAAAGAAAATTAAAATTAAATATCTAGTGGTGGAAGAATGCAATTATTTAAAGCATTATATTCCAAGACTGTATTCCAAGACTCTTCCCATCGGTTTGAAACAATACTCACTAGTCTCTGAGAAGGGATGATGATCTCCCATCCAAGCCCTGAACAGCTAAGCAGGATCATACTTAGCGTCCAGCTCAGACCAGGTCAGCCAGTTGCTACCTGCTGCTGAGATCAATCTCTCTAAAAGCCTTAGATTAGGGAAGATGTACAGCCGACTGAAAATGATCAAATATCGGTATCTCCCAATTGATTCTGTTTTGTAAGATCAAAACAAGTTTTGTTTTAGGGGGCGATCTGTTGCTGTTGAATATCTGCAAGACAGCCCTCTTCAGAAGGCTTTAGAGGAAGCAGATGGCTAGTAACGAACACCTACATTTCTTTGCTTTTTTTAATCCTATTTTTAAGGGTTTGGATCATTTCCATGGGAGAATTAATGATTTATTATTTATGTCCATACGGCTATCTCTGTCTCTTAGAAATAATTACCTCCAGAGGCAGTTGAAATTCTGCCTTATCATGTTTCCATTTGTTATACTGAATTCTAGTGTTCGTATCTTTTTCCTTGATGCAAGAGGCTACAGGGACTGGTTATCCGGGGAGGTCTTAGCGGGTGGCTGAGGCTTAGATGTCAGACTTTGGCCCACCGAGTGACCACCGCTGTTAGACTCTTCCAGATCTGGAGTTGACGCAGCTCCTGCCTTGATTGGTGACTCGGAAGCAAATCCACTGCTTCTCCAGTCCTGATTGGCCTAGAAGGGCGTAACCCATTCAAATAGTTGTCTTCCCCAACCTTTGGAAGCCAGGATGGAGCTGAAGCTTGACCACTTGACTCAAAGGCCTTCGTGGTCATCCTTCATTCTGCCATTAAATTGCCCTTGGTGTGAACTGCAGGCTCTCCAGGTACGGTTGCAACCTTGGTGCCTTGCCAAAGAGCATTAAAATGGTGCCTGGATGTTGTTGTTACTTAATCTCATCCCAAGGATCCCGGCTGGTCAACGCTGGGGCGGGGCGGGTGATGATGGGGTGATGACTGTGGTTTCCATAAAGAGCTGCATGCTATGATTTCCTGAGAAAGAGCACAAGCCTGAATTGGGATGGGAGCCATTCACATCCACACACCCTCCTCAAGGGTTCCCTTTTCCCACACGAGGAGAAAGAACGATGGCCAGAGAAGGACATGAGTGGGTCGGTGTGGTTTTATCTCTGCATTGTTTATGAAGTCCCAGCAATGAAGACACGTTTGCCATGCTGTGAAATCCATGTTATGTTTTGTGTTTTTTTTAGTTTTTATTAGATAAATACACAAACACAAACAAACATTACACATTGAACATGGTACAGTTATCCTCGCTTCCCTCATTGTCCTTCAATCGCTAAGTCCGATATTAAGATTATGTGCTTTTATATACTCATATAATGTATACTCATACATTTATTTTAATCATTCAAAATATTACTGGAAATCCATGTTTTTAATGGGAGGTTTCTGCCTTTGGTGGAGGTGAGGAAAAGCCCCAGAGAATTGGTAAACATAAAATGTTCTGTTGGCAGTGAAGAAGCCACACACATACAAGCACACACACACACGCACACACACACACACACCATAAGTATTCCTGCAATTTCCCTGGTTTCGTCTGTTGGTCTGTCTTATTTAACTCATTGTAAGAGAGAAGGCTGAGGAGAAAGTAAGAGAGAAAAGGCCTCCCCCTTTTCCTCCCCTCCCTTCTCCGTTCTTTTTTTCCCTTTCTTTTCCAAAAGCCTGGCGGCGTGCCAGATGACTTACATTACTGTAATAGATTTGGTGACCTCTGACTTCCGCTGCAGAGGCGTATGCTGAATTTTTCATTATATCAGGGGATACTGAAAGCTAAAAACTCGGGACGGGAAGCTGCATTATTTAAACCAACATTCAGTTAACACAGATTTTCTTACTCCTTAAAGGGAGCGGGAAATAGTTGCAATTAAATGCCATCTATCGCTGCATTAATGAGGATTAATGCAGTTCCAGTTTGTTCAATCAGCTTGTATGGATTTTTTTTTTTTGGAAGTTGCCATGATTATTATTTTTTTTTTTTTTTGCAAAGGATAATCTTGCTTTTCATAGTCGTTGAATTTAATCAGCAGCTCAGTTGATCGCAAAGGCTTCCCTACTGTTTCTGCTGTGTACTGGAAAATGTTATTCTTTTATTATTGCAAGAGAAAAAATCGCCCGTGCTGTTCCAAAATCTGCCACCTATGGAAAAATTGTTTTTTAATGTGTGGCTGTTTACATTTTCTAGTTATGGCAATTATCCCTTGAATAATACATTTTATTAACTTAAACATAGGAACTGTATTTTATAATGCTGTTATGGGTAAAAACACACACACCCAGATGGAACCTGGGAGTAAATATTGGGGTCTTTCTAACCGTTCTCCATGCTGGTAAATCTATGCTGGGGCCGAGTTTTAACAGATTTTAGTGCCAAAATGCTGAACCAGGGAAATTTGGTTTCCTACCCAGTTTAAATTTGGAAACCAAAAAATACATTATTTCAAATCACCCCAAATACTTCCCTACCCAAAAAGAACACAGAAATGAGAATCTTGCTCTGATCCATTCTTCCATGGCTAGAACCCATCTGCCTTATTCCTACCTTGCCAAAACGGGAGTGAGAATCTGTGGGAAAAGAGAGGCCGTGGAGCCATGCAGGGCAGCAGAGGGCTCTTCTCAGACAGCGAACAGGGTTCCTAAAACAGTTTGCAGAGAAAGCCTTGTGGAGGAGAACGCCACCAAGGCAAGCAGCCCAGGAGCCTTGAGGGAAAAGCCCCACCAGTCTCGATCCACCTTCGGCCTTCCCTGGGTCCACAACCAATTGTGGGGGGGGGGGATGCCAACCCCTCCTGGCTTATTTCTGCTGTGGTTGTGGAGCGGGCCCTTCTATTTTGCACAGCGGTTGATGATGCCAAGTCTTCAGCGGAGTGACAAAAATTAACACGGAAATTAATCAAGGTGCTAATGTCAGGCCTGTTGCATTTGCGAAGCAGAGAGCTGCATTCTTTCTGTCTGGGCAATATTGACTTCCAGGGGATACTCTCTCTGTCTGTCTGTCTGTCTGTCTGTCTGTCTGTCTGCCTGCCTTTCTGTGCACACGCCCACAAGCTGGTGTTGTGTTTTTACTAAGAGAGCAGCTGGAGATTTGAGTCTCCCATCCACTGGATTATGCTTGCATCTAATAATGACATGATAAGATCGCACATCCTGTGGTAACTGTGTTGGGCTGCGACAGAGAGAAAAAAGAGATTAAAGAAAGGCAGGGGAGAGAGAGAGAGACAAACAGTGGAAATTTTAGCCCTGGAGAACTCCTCATCAGGTTACAGTTGTCATGGAGGGGCTCCGCGGCGTCTCCAGTTGTATCAGTCAGGTGTATTCACACAGGTACATTCCTTTTCAGCGGAGCTTCCTGGCAAAGTCTGGGTGCTGCAGGGCAGGCCTCCTGCTGCATCTACCCTTTCCCCATTGCTCCAATTCCCAGCTACCTGGCACCGGGCAGGCAAGGGGCCCTCGGCCTTTCTTTGGGTGGTGGGGAGGAGGAAATGCTGCAGCCCACCCGTGGCGATGACCAGGCCACAAAGGAGGCTGCAGGCTTTCTGGGGCTGTGTTGGGGCCCAAATTGGAAAGTGCCCGGCGGGGGTGGGGGAACAGGTCTGTGAAGGGGGGATCCTGAACCCCCGGGGGGGGTGTTGGCTGCAGTGGTTGGGGGTCCTGCTGATTTATCAGCCGAATATGCAGATTTCAAAAAGGCTGCACGTTCCCATAGCAACGCAAGTCAAACAATCTTTTCTGCATCGCTAACGCATCTTGCTGCAAAAAAAGAAGTGTTTTGACTAAATCTGATTCTTTAAATATTTAACATATGGCGGAGAAGAGATAAATATTGCTCTGCAAGCATCCGAGCCGCCCTCCTTCGCTTCCTCTTCAGGAAGAGCCGGCACTGGAACAAGAGGGCGGTTCCTTTAACACCCCCCCCACTCCTCCATCAGCCTTGTTTTACTCCTTGTTTCACTACATAAACAGTAACTGTAATGTTACCGCGGGAAGTATTTGGCAACCTCCCTGCTATTTTGCTAAGCCTGCATAGAGGGAACGTTTCCCGGTTCCAGCAGCTGCAACATGTTTAAACTCAGTTTGTAATGGGATCTGAAGAGGACTTTTCCCCTGGGCTGGGCCTCCTTTGGAGGGGAGGGCGGAGGCTGTGCTCAAAAGCCCCCCCTTCCTCCTCCTCCTCTTCCTCCTCCTCCCCCTCCCTCTCTTGGCCCTGCCAGAACATGCTCAGCTAATGACTCCAGTTTCTAATAGAGCATGAAGTAGGTTTATATTTAACATCAATTATGCTGCACTTTATTAAAATGTGAAATGCTATCATTGTGAAGAAGCAAATCCCAGCTCTCTCTGCGTTGGGACATCTAAATCTAAACCACGTGGTCTGGAGTGGATTCTGGAACAACCCAGAAAGCAAAAAATTTGCATTTGAACAAAAGCATTTTTTGTTTTACTTTGAATTCTTAGATTAAACTGTAATTAAAGCAGCCTGGTTTTTGAACAGATCAATGTTGTTTTTCAAGCCAAGTACATTTTTTTTTCACAGATGCCTTAAAAACATGTTTTGCCATATAAAAGTTTCCATTTTATTCCCACCGTGAGTAATTCATTAATCACGTTGCATGCATCGTAAACAAAAAAACCTTCAATCTCAGATGCTGAAACTTCGTTAACGCGAAGGAAATCTTCCTTTTTAGATCAAGAGCCACACTGGGGAGGGAAAGAAGATAGCACTGAGGGTTATTTTAATTTCTGAATTAAAAAAAAGAATGGTACCATTCAGAAGGTAGGGGTTTAAAAAAATAAATACTTTGGGTTCCTATCCAGTCTCTCTCCTCTATCCAGAGACTGGATAGGAACCCAAAGTATTTTATTTTCCCTCGAGGTGGGGTGCTTTCACTCGAGTAAAGAGGGGTCTCTCACCTGCCCCTGCATCCCCTCAGCCTTCCTCGTTTTCTAGAACAGGGGTCCCCAACCTTGGCAACTTTAAGCCTGGCGGACTTCAACTCCCAGAATTCCCCAGCCAGCAAACCTGGCTGGGGAATTCTGGGAGTTGATGTCCTCCAGGCTTAAAGTTGCCAAGGTTGGGGACCCCTGTTCTAGAACACCAATATCAGTGTTCAGTGCCCCAATTTTTACGGGTGGCGTAAGGGTCCAGATTGGAGAAAGCCTCATGGGTGCACAGACTAACTTTATTTAGTGACCCAAAATGGCATTGTAAATAAAAGCTTAATTCAATTGACTTAAAGGGTCAAAGTTCAGGAAAATAAGTAGCTTGTTTGCTAGTGTAAGAGCTGATTTGATCCAACTCAAAATCTCATTTTGATTTTTGTTTGTTTGTTTTTGAACCAGCTCAAAAGAGACCCCAAATCTCTTCCCCGGATAAAACACTCTACTAACATACTCAGACTTTCTTCTAGTGAGTGTACGGTTGATTGGGAGCAACAGAATGGATACACCCATGCACAAACACTCTGGGGTGAATGCAATTTCCGAGTTTTTAAAACCATCCCATTTGCTAAGGATTCCCTTTAGAATTGCTTCATGCTTACCTAAAACTGTAGCCTACGATGGCACCAGGGAGTTCTTTAAAAGGAAGAGGGTAAAAATCTCTTGGATGACTTAGAAATCCAGGATAGGAGAGCAAAGCAAGCAAGCTACTCAAAGCAAAAGCAGAATCCAGGTTCCCTTTTGAGCAGGACAAAGAGGGAGGGGTCCACGAGGAGGACAGCCAGGGGTTGGGGGGGAATTGGGAATGGAACTGGACTTGGCTACCCTAATCTTTAGTGGACAACCAACTAAATAGGAGCCAGCCATGTGCAGCAGCAGCCAAAAAAGCCAATGCAATCCTAAATTGCATTAACAGAGGGATACAATCGAGATCAAGGGAGGTACTGATACCAATCTGTAAAGCCTTAGTAAGGCCACACTTAGAGTACTGCATCCAGTTTTGTTCACCACATTGTAAAAAGATGTTGAGACTCTAGAAATAGTGCAGAGAAGAGCAACCAGGATGATGAGGGAACTGGAGACTAAAACATATGAAGAACGGTTGCAGGAACTGGGCCTGGCTAGTCTAGGGAAGAGAAGGACCAGGGAGACAGGACAGCAGTCTTCCAATATTTGAGGGGCTGCCCCAGGGAGGAAGGGGTCAAGCTATTTTCTAAAGCGCCTGTAGGCCAGACAAGGAATAATGGATGGAAACTGAACAAGGAGAGATTCAACCTGGAAATAAGGAGAAACTTTCTGACAGTGAGAACAATTAACTCATGGAATAGAAGTTGCCCTCGGAAGTTGTGGGAGCTTCATCACTGGAGGCTTTCAAGAAGAGATTGGACTGCCATTTGTCAGAAATGATGTGGGGTCTCCCGCTTGGGCGGGGGGTTGGGCTAGATGACCTATAAGATCCCTTCCAACTGATTATCTGTTAATGCCACATGCAGGACTCTCCTAATGCTTGCGGTGACCCAAACCTGGACCTCCAAAGCTGGAGATCCTTCCCTGCCCAAAGCAGTTGCTTATTCCCAGCCGCCCCGAAGCATGTCCTGGTGCTTTTCCATGATGCTTTTCCATTACCAGGAGAGGTTTCCTCCCATGGGCGAGAATCTCCATAACTGACTGGTTGTTTGTTCTTTAGATTAATCCTGCCCTATGAAAGATACATTAAAGGGGAGGAAGACAAGCCGTTGCCTCAGGTGAAGCCTCGAAAGCAAGAGATCGCTCAGGAGGTGGAGAGCAAGATAAAATTGGCTGGCACAAAGCGCATCAAGCATGAACCCATGAAGAGCAAGAAGGAGCGAGAGGAGGCGCCAAAGCCCCAGGACCCAGCAGAGGTCTGTTCTGCCTGTTCCGGTTTGTCTGTCCCAAACTTTTCATTCTTTGATCTCAAACCGCGACATTTTGATCACCAGGGGCCTCTCTTTGGGGGACAAGAGCTGACTAAAACAGGGCTCCGTGGCAATTTTAAGACTAGGATCTCCCAGAGTTTCAGCCAGCAAAGCTGGCTGAGGAACTCTGGGAGTTGAAGTCCACAAGTCTTAAAGTTGCCACGGTTGGAGAGCCCTGGACAAACACCAAAACTCTCTCTTCCTGCCAGCCTCAAGTTCTCAACAGGCAAGGAAACTCAAAAGCAGCTGCAGAGGCACAAATCCAGGAGAAGATGGAGCTTTCTTTCCTGCCCACCTTCCTTCTCCAAGGCATTCCTTTCCTGCTGCTTTCTCTTTAGGCCTGGAGAAAGAGAGAGAGAAGGACAGCAGCTTAGCTCCTTAGTCCAGCATGCTGTGGTCAGGGCCTCCTGCCCAAAGACTGCTGGGGAAGGGAGGTGGTTTTGCAGGATGGCCAGGCAGCTGCTGCTCAGGTGAAGCACACGAATGGCCTCAGGTTCACTCTCTGTGTAAATGGATTGACAGAGGAAACGGAGGGGGGAAGATGTTTAGCAAAAGGATCTGAAGGAAGGCTCGCCACAGGGAAAGCCCAAGACAGCCCTGCCCAGAAAGGGGAAGGGAGCTTTCTGTACTCCTCCTGGCAGGGGTGGGATTCAAACATCCCAGCAACCGGTTGCTGGGTGGGCGTGGCCATGCTGGGCGTGGCCTACCAGAACTTCCGGGAGGGCTGTTTTTTTTCCCGCCTTTCCCAGAGTCCGGAGGCTTCCCTCGGGTCTCTGGGAGGCGAAAACAGCCTCCTCCAGGCTCCAGAGGGCCTCCGGAAGCCAGAAACAGGCCCATTTCTGGACATCCAGTTCGGCCTTCCCTGGAGTCCTAGGCATCTTTCCCAATCTCTTGGCCTGGTTTCCCTTCAGCTCTGCCACCCGCTTCCCGCCACCCTAAGGGTGGTCCTTCTTTTTAAAAGGGTAGCCTTGAAAGCTTAAATCTAAAACAAAGATTAAGGGAATCCATTTGCCTGGGATCAGGTTCTCTCTTCCTGGCCTGCTCCGTGAACACAGCAGAGATTCAGGGGGCTGGCCTGCGGGGTGCTTAGATCTGGCCGGTGGGCCCACCCTGGAAACAGCAAAGGACACAGCTCCCAGCCTCTCTGAGCTCCAAGTCATCAAACCAACTCTGGCAGCCTCTGATGAAATCAAGTTTGACACCACTGCCTTAATTGATGGGTGGGCCTTCCATGAAGGTTGCCGGGTCTCCATACAACACTGAAGATGCAGATCAGGAACGTAGCTCCATTTGCCTGCTCCTTATGGTGGGGTAGAAGAGAGGGGCTGAGTCCTAATTATTCCACAAGTGGGAAACTCTTGTGGAGGCCACTAGAAAACCCTGCAGGCTTCAGCACAAAGGCCGAGGGCTTTGTTTGCAGATAAGATGCTTGTCTTGGTGGTGTTTCCTCACAATTTCTCTCCAAATCTTTCACTAGGGTTCATCGGCCAAAGAGAAGAATCAGGAATGCCCATCGCAGAAAAGCTTATTGGACCTGACTGCAGCAGAAGCCATGAAACTCTCTGCCGAAGGGTCCCCTCAAGCGGCCCCCAGAGTGGCCTTCTTGGAAGAGGAGGAGCCTCTGGCCGACGTATCTCTGGTCTCCCTGAAACCATGATCAGAAGCCCACCTCTGGAGGAGCTGCAGGAGGAGCCCAAGCAGGAACTACGCGGGGTGTCGTGTTTTGCCGAAGGCCTCGAGGAAGAGGAGGAGGCCCAGACAATCTCCTTCAGCAGCTTCCCCAGCCTCCAGCTGCCCTCCCATGTCAGAACGAGATGGAAGATGGTAAACTCCCAGAGATGGCGGACTATATTGCCAACTGCACGGTGAAAGTGGATCAGTTGGGCAGCGAGGACATCCACAGTGCCCTGAAGCAGAGCCCCAAAGTGATGGTGGTGCAGAACTTCGACATGTTCAAGGAGAAGGACCTCCCGAGTCCCTTCAATGGGGATCCCGGGTTTGGCTCCACCCCATTACTCTACTCCAAGGGCAACCCAGGCATCATGTCCCCTCTGGCAAAAAAGAAGCTCCTCTCCCAGGTGAGTGGGGCAGCCCTGTCCTGCGGCAACTACCCATATGGCTCCCCACCACCACTGATCAGCAAGAAGAAGTTCAGCAGCAAGGATGATCTCTTGTCTGGCAGGCCAGGACTGCTGTCTCCCGGGCACTCGATGGACAGTGCGGCGGTCAGCAGGCCATCGGTCATCCAACATGTGCAGAGTTTTAAACCCAAGACCGTGGAGGACAGGAGGCCCGCTCACGATGCCTACCGACACGAGTCCCTGCTCAAGAAACCAGACTCCGAATGTTGTGATTTTTCCAAGCAGCATTTGAGTGCCCTGGCAGAATCCTACGCACTGAAGTCAGAAATCCAGGATATGAAAGAGCGAATGAATGAGAGGAGGGCCCTGCACCACTCACATGTGCCAGGCTTCTTGGCAGACTTCTACGCCTCCCCTCCCCTCCACAGCCTCTATAGGCGTGCCGAGCACCTGGGGAGCCAGCCGTGCTCCAAGTACTTCCCCCGAGACGTGTACGGGGAAAATGCTGGCGGGTTCCCTCCCCATAAGCTCCAGGACCGGCGACTACTCAGCTACCACCCGCCTTTGCACCAGCCGGAGAACAAGACCTCTCGGGAAACCTCCTCGGATGATCAGCCCACAGATCTGAGTCTTCCCAAAGGGGGCCACAAACAGACCACTAAAACCTTGGGAGCCCCTCTCTTGCGGGGTTCGCCCGGGGGTGCAGATGAAGGCAAAAGCGCTGCCCGGTTCCACTCCTTGACCGGCCAGACTCTAAGTGTGGATGGCAATCCAAAGGCTTGTCGGGTCTCCCCAATGACGGTCTCCGCCCCAAAGAAACAGGGGGAGCCCCTCCTGAGGGCCTGCAAGCTGCCAGCCCCAGAAAGTTGGACGGGATGGTACACCCGGTCCTGAGCCACAAAGCCATGGCTCAGGGCATCGGGGCAGCTCGCCCTCTGAAGCGCAGCCTGGAGGACCTGGACAAAGGCCTTTTGGAGAAGAAGGTCCGAGCAGTCTCACCCTTGCGCTTACCAAAGGAAGCCCCTTCCAAAGAGCAGGACATGGAGGGCAGCAAGCCAGTGCACGGCCCACCCCCAGGCGGGGCGCTGGAGGGCCACAAGTTCCCCCTCTCCAGCCCCATCTTTACAAGCTTGTACCCAGGGACCCTGTGCAGCGGCCTGGGCAGCCGCATGCCAGCGGCCAGCTACTCCCACCCCCTGCAGTACTTGAAAAACCAGGCCGCCCTCTCCCCTCTGGTGCAACCCTTTGCGCTCCACTCCTTCATGGTGCACAGACAGTTCCTCACCTCCCCAGGCAGCTCTCAGCAGCTTTACAGGCACTTGGCGGCAGCTTCCCCTGTGGGCAGCTCCTACGGGGACCTTTTGCACAACAGCGTTTATCCTCTGGCGGCTCTGAACCCCCAGCCTGCTTTCCCTCCCTCCCAGCTCTCCTCTGTACACCCGAGCACAAAGTTGTAAATGCTCCTGAAAGACAGCATCCTGCAAACGACATTCCTTTAGCCCGCAATCCTGTCTTGCAAACAAGTATATCGATATTTGTGATAACCAATAAGCGGTTTTGCTCCTCCCTGCTGAGTGCTTTGGGTCTGACTGAGACGTGGCTCCGGCTTAAGCTGGGCCTGTGGCCAGATTGCTGGCTTCCCCCGAGCCTCCTCGCTGGTGTGCCTCCTGCTGCACCAAGGGCTGCGGAGGGTTAGGGTTTCCTGGCAGCCCAGGCTTAGGTGCGCCTGGGCCCCAACTCAGAGGGAGGGCCCTCTCGGTTTGCCCCACCCCACCCCCACCGCCGAGCAGCAGCCTTGAAACCTCTCAGATAAATCAGGAAGGCAGGAAACGCCCCCTGGGGAGGTTGCTTCTTTGGGTACCATTTCAGAGTTCAAATCAATGCAATGTATAGAAAAACTGTCAACGTTCATCTTAACACTATCAGAACAGAAAAAGGAAACACAAACTAGACTGTACATATCTGCTTCAGAAACAAGAATGACCTGTGTCAAGTTCATTTGTATAATTTATGTAAGTTCTTATTTTCCGCGTATCATGTGCTGTTTTTTTTTTAAAAGAAAACAAAATTAAACAGCTCCTTTTTATTTGCCACATTTTTTTCCTTTTCTTTTTGTTTTTGTTTTGTTTGTTTTTTTAGTGCACGAAAGGAGGCTCTGGATATTAAGGGCTTTTTAAACTTTGCATTTGTCTCTTTCTCTCTCTCTCTGCCTTTCCTCCTCTGCTTATATTTTGAAGGCAGCTTTTGGGGGGAGGGGGTTACACCCACTTTCATGGGACAGAAGCCAACTATGATCAAAAAGTCCCAATTCCCCTCAGCCTGAGGTTGCTGGGTCCTGTGTCTTGGAGCAGCTCCACCCGCGCAGCCGCCGCCTGCGGCTCTCCTGTCTCAAGGCCGGCTGTTGGTTACGAACTGCAGCGCTCGATCCTGCACCCCCAGAGGAAGCCTCCCGTGCACCATCAGCAACGTTGGCATGCAGAGGAGTTTCCACAGGGGTTGTGAAGCTCTGTCTGTGTCGAGAACTTCAGCCGCAGCCATTAGACGAAGGGGAGAACATTTAGGTCGTGGTGCTTGGGATCCTGCCACCCAAGGGCATCCCTTAAATAGAGAGCCTGGCTGATCTGGGCCTCTTCAAAGCAGAGTCAAGGAAGGGTTGTCCAAGAGCTAGTCTAGCCATTAATTGCTTGAATTCTTGGTTGGTTGATCTGGGCCAGATTCCCCCAAAGTGCGTTAAACCCTGGCTTTCTAGCAGTCATAATGGCTACAGGGTAATGTACGAAACTTCGGAGCTTTGGACCCTACAACTCCTTTCTTCCACTGAGCCAGGCCAGGGAGCATCTTGGTGTTCCTCTGCCCGATTACAATGGTTTCCAGAGTCTGCACAAGTTGTGTGAGGCTTTGGCAGAGCCCCTCATTTTATGGCCCACCTGTGCGTCGCCCTGGGTGTGTTGGCACGTGTGTGCGCCTCCATCCTATCTGCCCCTACCCCCTCCTGCTGCGGAGCTCCCAGCTTGAAGGGCAGCCATGTCCAATGGGGGGGTGGAGGGGGGAGCATGGATGGCTCCATCTGGGTCCAGCCTGTCTCACTGTGTGCCGTTTCACCTGTGCTGTTCATGAATCGCCTCCCTCCCACCTCAGCATTCCACTGTGATAAAACAGAATAAAAAGAATAAACCACACCCATACAAAAATGTATCTAAACATCTGTTTCAATTATATTTCTAACATACTTTCTCTCAAAGTAGGTCATTCTCAAGAAATTTTACCTTAAAAACACGGCGTTTTTTTTAGTCATGAACTGCATAAAAGCATAGCAAAGTGTGAAAACCAAAACAATAACTGTGCTCCTAGTCCAGGAGACAAAGTTCCGTATTAAAATTTGCATGGAGCCAGTTCTTCCTCCCTCCCTCACTGAGAGAGCAACAGCCACCATCTCTGGGGCTCCTGATGGGGGCTCAGTTCAGGATCAAAGAGGGAGGGGGGGTTTTGTGCCAGCCCTCCTGACTTGGGCAGCAGAAGAGCATCCTTCTCCGGACCACATCCAGCCTTGCTCCAGCTGTTTTGAGAGTGGGATCCCAAGGGCTGGGTCAGAACTCGCCTTTCAGGCTGAGGAATGCTCCCAGCTCGCCCTCTTTGGAACTGCAGCATAGCCGGAAGAGACTCGACTCTCTCTTGCCTCGAGCCAGGCCAGAAGTTCTAGGCTGGCATCACTTCTTCTGGAGAGCAGCTGAGCCCAGTTACGCAGCAGCAGCTCTGAGCCTCCAGGCAGGAGAGGGCAACCCTGGCCCCTCTGAGGGGCTGCCAGTGCTCTTTCCCCTGCTTGACCTTTGCCCTGGACTTCTGTGCAGAAAGGCCGAGGTTGAAGGAAGCCCCCAGCAAGGCCAGGATCTGAATCTGCCCGGGTCCAGGGCAGTAAATCATCCAACCAACGGGATCTAGTGGCAACTACTTAAAATGCAACTCGACTGCATGCCCAACATCCTATATTAAAACTGACTGTGATTCAAAGCCTGTTGCGATATATAATGTAAGCTACTTAATATATATATACATATATATATACATACATACATATATATATATATATATATATTTGTTTTCGTAGATTTTCACAGGTAAAGGTTTGTAGGTCTTGGTGTATTCGGGTCTTGTCCCGTGTAAGATTGAGAATACCTTGGCAACGTTTGACAATCTCATCCGTCATCTTCAGGCTGGTGTCTTCAGCCGTTCTCCTGGGAAACGTTGCCAAGGTATTCTCAATCTTACACGGACAAGACCCGAATACACCAAGACCTACATATATATATATATATATATATATATATATATTTGTTTTTAGATTTTCACAGGTAAAGGTATGTAGGTCTTGGTGTATTCGGGTCTATTCTCAATCTTACACGGGACAAGACCCGAATACACCAAGACCTATATATATATATACATACATACACACACATATACATACTGGTGGGGGGGAACACAGTAATAGATAGCTATTGTTATCTTCAGTTACTGGCAATGCATAAACAGGGTTGTAGAACATAGCACATAACTCTGCCGGGGGTGGATGGGTACAGGGAGTGGGGGTGTTCCTATTGGCTGAATAGTGAATACAAAGACCACCCTCACCCCCAATCAAAAGGCTTGCTCAGTGGCACACCCCGAGCAATTGTACTCAAGGTGGGGAGGCAGGTGGCTGGCCAGGCTGGAGAATCAGAGGAGCTGCTGCAGGTTTTGGAATCGGAATAATTTTCAGAAAGGCTGGTTGAGACCGACTGCTTGGAGGCGTCTCCTGTCCTTGTTCTTTGTTCCCCCCTGTTTTGCTGGTGGTGGGAGACCCATCAGCCACGACCATCTTCCCTTGCATCCCACAGCCTGCCTGACCTTGTGGGGGGTAGGGACAGCTGGCAAAGGGATCTGCCTGCCATGGTCACCCTAACCCCTCACTGGGGATGGAGCTGGTTTTTGAAAGTTGGGCCGGGTAACCAGTGGGCTGACTTCGCCCATCACTATCCCTCTTTCCCTGCATTATTTTGGAAACAATTCAAGACTGTTTTGGAAGCATCCTGGTGGAGCGTTATTTCCATCTTTGGTTCAGAAGAAAAATGCATTTATTTTTAGAAGACTCGTGATATCTTGGCCATTTTGAGGGCAAGCAGGAAGTAGTGATGGCATGACGGGTTCCCTTGTGGGGAGCAGGAAGTCTGCCTTCTCTTCTTTGTTTTAAGATTCCATTTCTATTAAGTCTTAAATTTTCTACTGGCAGATAACCACTTTTGTGTCTTAAATGGGGCTTTGTTTGAGTTCAAGAGGCCTTGTGAGTGAATAAAATTGCACAAGTTTTTCTTTGTGCAATCAAGCCATTGTTATTAGTAGACGGGCAAAGGAATGAGCAAAATCTAATTGGCAGCAGAAAGGAAGAAATCTCTGGAGTGGACTTTGCTTCCCAGAAGTGTTGCAATTCCATGCACTCTGCTCGGGATTTAAAGGTTTTGAAAGCTGGTAAGATCAAAGACAAAGAAAAATGCTTTTCATATAACATCCTGTTAAAAACTAAAGGCACTATACTGGGCGAGGCATTTTGCAGCTGGATACTTATGGTAATAATTAGAACAGAGAGCAGTTTGCCATTTTAATAAAGCCCCCAATAAAACCCATACGTCTCCTGGCTTGTTGAACCACTGCATGAATGAAAGATCTCAGCAGGCACCCCTTGTTAGAGGAACATTCCTGGTCCTGGACTCACCGGGCCCCACTCAAGAGCCACCTTTGCATCCAGCTGGGCAACAGGATTCCAGAACAGCTCCAGAGATTTTGGTCTGGGTGAGGGCATCCCGCTGCCCCTCAGGGGAAGATCTGGCTGTGTGGATGGCAATACCTTCCCTGGCAGGGGCTGGTTACTGGGGTCTCCCATGCCTGCTTACTCCCCTTTGGGTCCAAGACTGGAGGTGGCCAGAAGATGGATGAGGTTTGTCCCAATGTGTGGGGACCAACTTCAGAAAGACATGGAAGAAATGGCTGCTCCGGGACATCTCACCTTTTCAAAGGAGCAGCTGTTTTCCCCCCCTCCCACATTTCCACGTGAGCTTGAAAAATACAGCATCTTTCTTGGGTTGACCCATTGAAGCAGCTGCATCTTTAATGTGCACCTTCAAAGCTCTGAGACATTTGCACCAAGTAATTTTAAGGGCATGCACAATCTATTTCTCTTCAATCTTAAGTAAAGCTGGTCAGCGTACATTGTAATAGGGACGGTCAAATTTGCCCCTTTTCATGATTTGTATCATTTAGAATGGGGAAAATGTGTCTCCAAAGTCAGGCCTGCAGAACTAAAGCATATCCTGAGCAGTTAACTGACGTTTGCTGTAAATATATTTGATATTCTACATGTATTTCCTTCTCCCCGATATATTACAAATATGACCTAATAAAGGCAGCATAATCCACAGGCTGCTCATACCTTGTTTTAAGCATTCTTTTGTTTGTACATAGTGTACACATTTTTGTCATTTACGTTACTATAGGTTATATGCCTGATAAGGTGATTATCTGTAAATAGAAAAAAAATGGCCCAATAATATCACAGAGTTCCTCATTTTAAAAAAATATAAAAGGGTTATTGAGTAACCTTTCACATTGATTAAATTTAATGCCAAGAGAACGAATTAAAACCTGAGCCAAGTATAAACCACTCAATTTTTGTATGTTTTCCAAATTGTATGTATTAATGCTTTTGATACTGTATTATGTGCCAATAGTTTCCCAAACACATAGCAAGCAGAAGATATTTTGTACTTTTGATCCACTGTAATATTTAATAAAAAAAATGTTACTATCTGTCTCTTTTTGTGTTTATACATACATCAAATTTAATTTCCTTAGTTCTTTCAGAGAGAATTGCAGGTTGCTCCACTATGGCTTTTATTAACCTCTTAAAAGCAATTTATCTGGAAGCAGCATACCCGCATACATGTACACACACATATACTCACACAATCTGTAACAAATAAAAGTAATGTAACTACCATTCAGGCACCAAAAATATCTCCAGATAGGCAGCTATGTCTTTGCAAAGTAAAGAATGGGAGTAGAGATGTTGTATTAAGATTTGTTTGGCTTAGTTGTTTTTCAACTCCAAGAAGAGAGAAAAAAGGAATTCTATAATTGAATACATTAGATAAATCTATGGAGTATTTTGCACATTCTATGTATTTATTGCTTTACCCAGATTGTCTTGGTCCACTCAGTAGGAATACTGAGCGTTTGCACACGCAAGTCCCAAAATCTTATTCCGTGGCTCCGGTAAGTGATGGAGGACTCCTGGCTCTGAGTCCACTGCAGAGCAACCAGAAGCCCCGGCTGGAAGGTGGAGTGCTCTCTCTGCCGTTTGTGAAGGAGATGTGGAGAAGTTGCACACAGCACTACCCATGATGTCCTCTTCTAAGGGAGCAGCTGAAGAACGAAGGAGCATTGTAAGTTGGTTCAGAAAGAGCACCAACAACAGCACTTGTGGGGCCTCTGGAAGGCCAGTGATGCTCAGCAGCTTTTGGTGCCCTGGGCTGTGAGAGGCCTCCTAAATAATACAACATTGACTTGTGGCAGTGGAATGGAAATGGAGCAGAGCAGATTCCACAGTAACAGCAATAGCACTTAGACTTATAAACCTGCTTCACAATGCTTTCCAGCCCTCTCTGAGCTGTTTACAGAGTCAGCCTATTTCCCCCAACAATCTGGCTCCTCATTTTACCAACCTCGGAAGGATGGAAGACTGGGTCAACCTTGAGCAGGTGAGAATCAAACTGCTGGCAGTTGGCAGTCAGCAGAATCAATGGGGAGGTCTTTTGTAACTAAGAGAAGGATCTCATGCAACCGTCACAGAAAACGCCTGAAGTAGAAATGCTGATGAGTGGACCCCCAGCTGACAGAAGAAAGTCATTGTTTCCACGGCAGATTTCAAGAAAAGTAAGCGATTGCAAGCCCACATTAAACCAAGAAAGCCAGGGTGATATAGAGAAGAGCTGGACCAGAACTGGGGAAAGGCAACTTCTGGTCATCCCCCACTGGGTGACTTTGGGCCACTCCTTGCCCTTTAGCTGAGCCTACCACCCAGGATTGTGATAATGGGAAAAAAGGCAGGAAGGAGGGCTCTGGTGGCTGCATCACCATCATTGCCATCATCATCTGATGCACGGATACAGCTAAGGTTGATAACCTTCACCTGTCCTGTCATGCTAAATATTATGTAAAAACCTACGTTGACTAACACCATGGTTGTGGGGCAAAATCCTGACTTCTGCTGTCCCTCACAGCATTGGCCAAACACATCTTCACATCAGGCTTTTCATGAGCAAGAGAGAGGTGGAGAGAGAGGGAGGGAGAGAGGAGTTATGCATAGGGCACGTCAATTTTTTCAACTTTCAATTTCCCAACATTAGGAGTGCTTAAAAAGTCATGCCATGCCTTGGGGTTCTTAAGATTTTTTGGTTACTTTAATATAATTTAGATATGCTTCGTAAGTAACTACATAAAAATCATAACTTTTTAACATTTTGTTTGTTTCATTTCACAGGTGCAGCTGTTTTTCTGTTTTCGTTAAATGTTATTTTGTCTGAGGGTGTTAATACTACTGGCCTCATTTCCTATGATAACTGATCTGTAATTCTTCTAAAAAAAGAACAAAACTGGGAACATTCACTCATATGAGCAACTTAATTGGAACTGGCAGAGACTTGCTGCCATCTGAACTCCCAACACTGCGAGACATTCTCAGATATGGCCCTACTGTTAAGAAAAGAAAGAAGTGATGATGCTAGAAACTACCCAGCAGCCAGTCTTGCAAGAGACATTTATCCAAAAGTGCTTGAAAAGTAGGAACAAGTGGACAGTTCTTTTGTGACCCCTGTTGTAAATTCACAAGTGACAATCTTGAACAAGATCCAAGAGAGCTGGGATCAAGCCAAAAACATATCTCTTGGTAGAGGAAAGCTAGATGTCAAAGAGACATTCACTGTGAAACTTGACAAACTGTTTGACATCCTCAAATGCAAGTGTCAAATTGTTCTGTGCACTGAATTCAGCTGCCCTGCTGGTTGCAAAAAAGAAGCTCACATTAACTATACCTGTCCTAAGGAGACGAACATACCATTGAAGGTACCATTGCTTTCGTGAAAGGTGAGAGAGAGAAGAATGGTTCTTTTGGATCGCACCAAGTTGGTTTGCCAGATGTGCCTGAGCAGAAATGACCAGGCAAAATAAGATAAGAGACAAAGGCTCGCTAAATATAAGCAGAGAAGTATTCCAGTCATTTGGATGACTGACAAATGAAATAATTATCTCTTATGATGAAAATGAAGGACAGACGATTGATGATGAAGAGGAATGTGATGGAAGTTAGGAAGAGGCCTTAGACTAAATACACATGCCCTCTATTTCAAAAGAAAAGACAGAATACAAGGGAATCACCTGCTCAAGTGATTGCAGCTAATCTGGTGTATTTCCTGAAGAAGAAAGGCATTGTCAAAAGCTTGGAGGCCATTGGAGGAGATTCTACAAAGGTTCATACTTGCTGTTGAAGGTGGCGCCATGCAGTGGGTAGAGATCAAGCTTCATGGGAAGTTGATATGGTTGATGTGTGCACTCCACAAGAATGAATTACCCCCACGACACTTAGTCACAAAATTGGATGGGCAAACCTTGTCAATTATCAAATGGGCAGGTACAATTGGGAACATCTTAGATGCTGCAACAGAACTTGACATTGATCCTTCATTCAACAGAGTTTCAGTTGATGAGCCTCTCATTTCACTGAGCGACAGTGTTGTAAAGGATCTCTCTATTGATCATGGATGGGTGGGTGTGTATATAATCTATATCTATCTCTATCTACATCTACATCTACATATACACACACACACACATATACACACACACGCTCTTCTGGAAATTGGCCTGTAAGCCATTCACATTGGTTGACAACTGCAAATAGGCTTTCCTGAACATGGGTTTCAAACATGGCTTTAACAAAACATCTCCAAAACCTATGAATGATAGTGGATAATTTAAAAGAAAAATGCTATAAGATGACGTACTGCTGGTATTTAGCAACTGCAATAGCACTTAGACTTATATGCCAGTTTACAGTGATTTACAGCCCTCTCTAAGCGATTTACAAAGTCAGCCTCTTGCCCCCAACAACCTTGGTCCTCATTTTACCCACCTCGGAAGGACAGAAGGCTGAGTCAACCTTGAGCCTGGTGGGATTCGAACTGCCAAATTGCAGGCAGCCGGCAGTCAGCAGAAGTAGCCTACAGCACTGTATTCTAACCAGTGTGCCACCATGGCTCTTTAACACCAGATAAGTTATCTAGAATGTATAAAGGTATTTCAGATGAATGTTGGAAGTGTAAAAGTAAAGTAAAAGTTTATCATTTATGGTGGACAATGTGATAAAGGCAAAGAAATTTTGGAGTAAGATTCATATTTTAATCAGAAAATTCTTAAAAAGAAGATAAAGATGTAACTTTTCTTTTGGATTTAATGGGAAAAGACTTTGAGAAAAAATTTGGAACTTTGATCTTATCTATGTTGATAGCAGCAAGACTACTCTATGCACAAAAATGGAAGGACATTTCAATTCCCACCATGGACAGATGGCTACAGAAGCTGATGGAGTTGGCAGAAATGGCTAAATTGACTGTTTTGAATAAAGAAAAGAATTATCACATGGAGACAGCTTCTGAACTTTGTCCTTGAGGTGGAAAAAAAATGAAACTTTGACTTTGCATTTTAACAATTAGATTGATTTGTTTTTTGAAATGGCTAGTTTATATTATTATGAAAAAGCAAAAAAAATTGTAGTTTGATGTTATTGCTTTATTTTACTTCAACAGACGGCGTCAGAAATCAACACTTTTTTTCCTCAGCACTTCCTCACTTCTCCTTTCTCCTTTCCCCTCACTGTTTTCCTATATTCTTTTGTATTTTGTATCTTATTTGATAACCTAATAAAAATTTCTGAGAAAAAAAGAAAAAAAAAGCTCATTTCCAGAATGTGAATAAAATCACCGCCCAAACATCTAGTAAAAACAATAAAATAAAACATGTGTTTGGCAAAGAAAGGAAGAAAGAATGATAGTGGAATACATCATTGGTGTGAATTACCCTATACATATATATATATATTGCAGACATCTCATTAATGGCCCTGCAGAAATTTGCAGACTAAACCTCTGTGGGCATTAAAATTAGTGCCCTCTCTGCTCTCACTCTCTGTGGGGAGGTGGCCATTCTGATGAAATTTGGTTGTGCAGAATAGTTTGGATGCCTTTTCTTCATTTTACAACAAATAAAGGTGCAAGCATTTGGCCACCACAAGATGGCACTGTGAGCATTTTTTTTTACCTTGAGCAACAAAACAACACACACAATCACAGGCAGCCAAAGAAACAGCCCTTGCAGCTCAAACCACCTTTCTTCTCAAGGCCTCGGAGAGTCCAGGCCTGGATTGAGAACCCATTTCCCAGCCTCTCCTCAAAGAAGTGTGAAAAGGCTTCTGGTTCTCTATGGAAGAATCGTTATAGAAATACCTAGAGACAGAGCAAATTGAAACAACCATGACCTGGATGTCTGAGAATCTCCCTAGACAGAAAAATAAGTTAAATTAAAATACAAAGTAACTGTGTTCATTAACAAGTAACAAAATCCATGTTGTGTGCCCCTCAGGCAGGATGGTGGGCAAGGTAAATGGGGGACACCGCAACATCCCTGCAGTAGGTCGTGAGGAAGGGCAGATTGCCAGGTGTCCAAACTGTGTACAAGGGTCTGTAGGGTGCTACAGTTGCTTAGCTTTTGGTACAGGCAGGGGTGGGATGTATAACAATTGGTTCGGTGATCGCTCGCTTTACGCATGCACACACACTTTGCACACGCGTGAACAGCAATGCAAAAATCCTTACCTGCTATGTTATTTCGGGAGTAACACAGCTGAGGAGCGGAATCCATTCTTCCGCGCTGATCAGCTGGGGTGATAAAGGTCAGTGCAGCGTAGGGAAGGATGGGCAGGCCCACATGATCATCAGAGTGAGCTGGTTCGCTTCCAGCCGATCTTCGGAGCTAGGGGTTCAGCCAAACCGGTCTGAACTGGCAGAATCCCACCCCTGGGTGCAGGTCATAAGTCCTTTGTTCAGTGCCATTATAGTTTAGATTGGTCACTGAACAAAAAGTCACAAGTCAAGGACTACTTGTAAACATCCTTGTGAGTGGATCTCTAAGAAGATTATTTTGACAGGTCCTGCAAATGTTAATCTGCAAATAAAGTCTGTGTTTTGACTTTCTAGGGATACCCAGAAGTGATGCAAGTATGACAGCATCTATGAAAAATAGCTAAAAGTCCAGTTGCTTACGTAATTACACAAATCCGCCTTAATCCTTCTGCAGGTTCTCAGAACAAAAGATTTAGAAAAGTGGCAGATCAGGATTAACTCGCCTCCAATAGAAATGTTTGGTGCCTTTTCATGCAGCTTTTAACACCTTGTGGTTTTGGAACAAATGCACTAGCAGAAACATTTGGCTTTCCTACGGTCAATTATTGTCATACTGCATTGTTTTATTTTAATGTATATGTCTACATTTAAGTTATATCTGCATGTTGCAATGATAATTCCTCAGTCAGCTTGTTGGGAGTTGAAGTCCATTCAGTCTCTGTTAAACACATTACTTTCTTTAGAACATTGCATATTGTATAATTCCTTGTACAAATGCATACAGTGGACTATTGCATAAAAATATGTATGAGTCTCAGATTGGGGCTGTGCATGCAACAAAAATGGCAGGAGGGCCTTTGCACAGCTTCATGGTGATGATGTGTGCCAGTTGCATCTGTTCCTGGACTGGGAAGCTCTGCTTCTGGTCACCCATTTACCTGTTTACCTCCTAGATCAGGGGTGTCAAACTCGAGTTCATTGAGGGCCACATCAGGGTTGTGTTTGACCTTGGAGGGCAGGGGGAGCATAGCCAGGGTGGGTGTGGCCAGCTCAACGTTATTGTGTCAAGGGTGCCTGTGGTGGTCCAAGTGCTCTGCCAGCAAAAATGGGCTCCCAAGAGCCATTTTTGGCTGTGACAGCTTCCTGCAACTCTCTGCCAGCAAAAATGAAGCTCAGGAGGGCTACCCATAGCCTTCCCAAGCTCCATTTTAGGCTGTGATGGTTTCCTGCAACCCGCTGCCAGCGAAAACGGCACTGTGAGTCAGTCCTCCACTGTCAGTCTTCCAGGGCAGGCCCATGGGCCAGATCTAAAGATTCAACAGGCCAGATCTGGCCCGTGGGCCTTGACTTTGACACCTCTGTACGCTCTTCATGGGGCTGCCCTTTAAGAGTATTTCGAAGTTTCAGCTAGTGCAGAGTATTTGGAAGTTTCAGCTAGTGCAGAGTGTGGCGGTACAAGCAGTTACATCTTCCCACCGCCCAAATGACACATGTTTCAGCCTCTGCTCTGCGAACTGCATTAGTGGCCAATTTGCTTCTGGGTCCAGTTCAAAGGGTTGGCTTTGACCTATAGAATAGAATAGAATAGAATAGAATAGAATAGAATAGAATTATTTATTGGCCAAGTGTGGTTGGGCACACAAGGAATTTATCTTTGGTGCAAATGCTCTCAGTGTGCATAAAAGAAAAGATACATCTGTTAAGAGTCAAGAATCATCAGGTACAACACTTAATAATAGTCATAGGGTACAATAAGCAATCAAATCATACTAGGAAACAGTCAATAAAAATTGTAAGGATACAAGTGACAAAGTTACAGCCATACAGTCACAAGTGGGAGGGGATGAGTGATAATGAGTGATGAGAAGATTAACAGTAATAATAGTGCAGACTTTGTAAATAGTTGGACAGTGTTGAGGGAATTATTTGTTTAGCAGTGGGATGGTGTTTGGGGAAAAAACTGTCCTTGTGTCTAGTTGTTCTGGTGTGCAGTGCTCTATAGCCATTTTGACAGTGGAAGTTGAAACAGTTGATGTCCAGGATGTGAGGCGTCTGTAAATATTTTTACAGCCCTCTTTTTTGACTCATGCAGGATACAGGTCCTCCATGGAAGGCAGGTTGGTAGTAACTGTTTTTTCTGCAGCCCTAATTACCCTTTGAAGTCTGTGTTTGGTGCAGATGACAGACTCAATCATTCCTCTGTAGAACTAACTGGATCAGCAGCTCCTTGGGCAGTTTGAGCTTCCTGAGTTGGCGCAGAAAGAACATTCCTTCTTGTGCTTTTGATGACGTTTTTCATGTTAGGTGTTAAGGCCCGCATAAGTTGCACTGGTCCTTAAATAGGTCATTAGGTGACTGTACCTGATTTTATATCCTTTTTTGTGGCCATTGTTAAGTAAATTACTGATGTCATGGAGCAAATGCAGCAGTTGCTAAGCAAATCCATTATCTGCAATGGGCATTTTGTTTTTGCCAGAAACTGAGAATAAATGGTGGTTTCTGGCAAAACAGTCATAAATCATGGTCATGTGACCATAGGACAACACAAACAGCCACAAATGCGGGGTAGTTGCTGAGCACCCAAAATACAATCTCATGACTGCCGGGGCAGGGAGGCAGACATTTGATTCTGAGGAAGTTCTTGAGGACTACCTGAATGTATCTCAACAGATAAAGTGTTTGCCTTTGACAACTAAAAGCTCATTAGCAACTTCTTTCTAGCTCCTATTTTCAATTTCCCCTCCCACAACCACAGAGGCAGCGACTTGTGTTTAGCGAATAGGCTCACTTCTTACTGTAATTAGGAAGAAAGAGAGAGGCACGGAGGGAGACAGACTCTTTTGTGTTTAAAGGGGCACCAGGAAAGTTTCAGAAAAGGATCTTAAAAGAACTTTCTTTTCCAAATGGATGTCAGTTCTATGGTTGTTCACTCATTGGCTAAAAGCACTTGAAAAACAAGAACAGACCTTTTTTTTTAACAGCCCTTTTTTAGGCAGAAAAATGACTGCACTTTTGGCACCGATCCCAGCTTTCTCAAGGGGCTACAGAGCAGCTCTTTCATAATTTCTTTTTATAAAAAGTTGCTTCCCACTTGCTGATGCTCAATGGCTGCATGATGTGCTGCTGTCCTGGGTGGGCCCTTCCTCTCTCTGGGTGGAACATGGTTGGCCTGAACGAGGATTTTGAAACTCCTAACCACTCACATGGAGACATGAGAGCTAAAGGGTAATATTGCCAGTGACTCTGTGTGTGTGTGTGTCCTTGACTTATGACCACAACAGGGAGCAGAACATCTGCTGCTTAGTTAGGCAGTTGTTAAATGAGTCATGACCCATTTTATGACCTTCTTTGCCATGTTTGTTAAGTGAATCGCATGATTATTAGGGGAATCTAGCTGTTGACTTGGTTTTTTTAGAAGCTGGCAGGGAAGGTCTCAAATGGAATAGAATGAACCCAGCCTTAAGGTGCATTACCAACTATAGATGGAAGTGGGTCGGTCCTCATTTTTGCTGAAGGTCATTAATTTAGTGGCTCCGGATAATCTGTTTTCTTTCTATTCCTCTTTTTGAGGGAAGTGAGAGACAGAGCAAGCAGGACAGAAATTATGGCCAGAAACCCAGTGGTGGGATACAAAATGGTTTTTACCACCGGTTCGGTGGGCGTGGCTTGGTGGGCATGCTTTGTTTGCGTGCACACACTGCATGCACGCACACACCAAATAAGCACTTTGCGCAGGCGCAGAGATGTTCCAGCTCACCTCCTGCAAGCCTGCACTCTCTCGGTTGCTTCAGCAGCTGCCACGCGGCACTCTGCTGGGCCACGCAAAGCAGCTGCGCTTCAAAAGCAGAGGATAAAGGTGAGTATGGGAGCCCATGCAGGCGGGTGGGATCAACAGTAGAGCAGCAGAGAGAACCGGTTCTTTCTCCACTGCTCATCGCCGCTACCGACTCAACTGAACCGGGCCAAACTGGTAGGATACCAGCACTGCACAAACCGTCTCAACACGGAGCATTACCACACTTGCAGACCCAGTGACCAAGAAACAATGCAATGAAAATCAATCCCACCTTGATGTGATGGATGGCTTTGGTGGTGTAATCGGACTCTCCCTAGGTAGGCACTGATGCAGCCTTTCTGCCATTACCCTGATAGAAATGCATGAAGGTGTTTGCTTAAATAAAAAAGCAGGGCAGATGCTTTCTACTTGTTTCTATTTTAGGACAGTTGGTTGAAAAATATTTCTAACCCACTTACTGATTTTAAAAGCCTTATTTGCATCCAACTGCTCACATAGTCCAAAGTGCTGCAATTGCACACAAGAGGGAGACATCTATGCACCTGGAAGAATCCCAGTCGGCCGATGTGGAGACAATATTTTGGGGATGGGGGCGGGGAACCCACTGCAAGAGAGCAGGGTACTAACAGAGGACATGGCCCTGTGGGCATCTCCATGAAAAAAATCCCAAAATTGAAGAGCAGTTTCAGGTCACTTTTGCATCAGCTGAGCCAATATATCCAATATAATATCCAACATAGTACAATGTAATTCAATATTCTGGGCTAGAACTGCAACCAAAGGAGTGCTGAATTTTTCTTTTGCAGCCCTCCAGATTTGGTAGCTCCAGTGAGCTGGGATCAGAGATCCTCCATGGAGGGCAGAACTGCCTTGCCCCACTTCCTGGATCTTCGACTTCAGCCTTGTTGGTGCTTCTTTGGAGAGGCCCTACAAATGGGTAGCATGATATGGATGATATGGATGTGGGTTGTGTGCTGTTTCCACTCTTTTGCGGGGGGGCTGAGGAACAGCATAGATCCTCAGGCACTATTCACTAGATCTATGTTTCTCAACCTTGGGCAACTGAAAGCTGTGTGGACTTTAACTCCCCAAATTCCCTAGTCAGCATTCTGAGAGTTGAAGTCCGCACATATTTAAGTTGCCACGGTGGAGAAACACACTGCTCTCTCGATAAACTGTGTTTAGAAGTGTAAAAAACACTTCTGCTATTAATCAGGTGGGCCAAAACTACTTTGCCCTAACCAAAAAATCCTCAGGGCTAGTGTGCTACGACATTAGTATTTGTACACTGAGATGCTTGATTTCCATCCTGATTTTAAAAATAAATTTTAAAATACCTATAGAAATCTCTTCTCCATTGTAACTCAACCACTGACAAATCTTCCCGACACTTGGTCCAATTCAGCAGCATGTCTAGAAAACGTACTGCAGTAAAGGGACGGATTATAATGGGTGCTTCATTCTATGGAGGAAGAATTAATATTTACTTTATTTTTACCATAGGTGAGCAAAGAGGATGACCTTGATGGAGAGATGCAAGATCCTGTCGGAAGCTCCCCGCCACTCCCCAGATTAAAATAGTCTTTATTCTTAATATTTAAAAGAGGCAAGCTAGAATATTTCCCCCAAAGGAGAAATGGAGAAAAATCTTAACAAAAGCAGAAAGCAGCCCCCAGTCTTCCTGCCATTGGAAGGCTGAAAAGGCTGGCTTTAGGAATATAGATTTTGTATCCATTCAGAAAGACTGGGCCAATCTATTCATAAACGAAATGCCTTCAGCCACAGCTCCCACAGAAGGCTGGAGCTGATGGGACTAAAAAGTAGAAAAATAAAGACTCCTAAAATCTGTAGTCCCCCACCCAAATTCTAAGGACAGGAGGACCTTTAAGACATAATAGGGTTTACTGCCATTAGAATAGCAAAAGATACAAGGCTCACTACATTGCACAACCCCCTGGAGCATCTCAATCACAAAACCCCAGAACCCTATAAAGACCCACCTTCTCACCCAGCCAACTGGTCAGCCACCCCAGAAACATGCTGCTGTCATTGAAGTTTCTGGCATAAACAGAGACTTCTTTTCCTTGTAGCCAGCCTCCATTTTATTCCAAGCATCCTTCTCCCGGCTTGGAACCGGACCGGATTTTTATTCCAACAATCCATTACTAAGGCAATCAGGAAATAAACACTGCAAAAACCCAGATGAGGGGTGGTGTAGGAAAACATCACACACACACACACACACAGAGGAATATAAAAGAGGGTGAAAGAGAAGCACATTCTGACTTGCAAGATTCCCTTACTGTAGTCCAGGGGTGTCAAACTCGCGTTGTCACATTGTCACGTATGTATTGCGACTTTTCCCCCCCCTTCGCTAAACCGGGGGTAGGTGTGACCAGCGCATTTGACACCCCTGCTGTAGTCAGTCTTAATAAAAGTCTTTTTAGGCACAGGCAGTATCTGTTTCTTGGCCTGGTCTAATATGTAGGGATGACATCATATTAATGAAGCTGAATGTATCTGTAGGTAACCTCAAGAGACTTTGACAAATGCCATTAACATGGGTGTTGCAGCCATCCTTGGGCTTGCAGGAATGGGGAGGCCCAGAAGAAATTCCAATCTTTAAAAAAACTAAACTGGATTGTGGCCAACTGTAAGCCAGCATGTGCTGCTAGAAGAACCCAGACATTCCCAATGGTGGGCAAGAAATACAACCCAGAAACTGGCTCCGGCAAGTATCACTGATTGCTTCCCTGAGTAGTGAAGTAGGAAGCCACTAGATGGCAGCAAAGGAACACAGGAACTCTTGTTTTTGCTGCCATTGGTTATCATTTGCATTCTTAGGCTTGATGCTGCTGTTCTCAAATTTGGCAACTTTAATTTGTGTGAACGTCAACTCTCAAAATGCTGGCTGGGGAATTCTGGGAATTGAGGTCCACACATCTTAAAGTTGCCAAATTTGAAAAAAACTTATACAGTCTTAATGCAACCTGCTAGCTCTATTCCCCAAAAGATTGTTCTGAGGAGCAGCTGCTGGTCTCTTCTAGAACGTGGCCTGTACATGTATGTGCAAGGCCTGAGCATCTCCCTCGAACATTGCCAGTGGCTTTTTAATCAATTATTAAGGTACAAATGAAGCCCATCTGAGAGATTGCAGGCCAGGGAGTTCCACCAGCCTCACTTCCCTCAAATGCCGATTCTGCGAAAACTCGGAGGGCATTAAACAAGGAGGTTGCAAATTTTTAAGACTCATAAAATCCCAGTAGGAAGAGTCCACACTGGGTTAGAATCTGAAGGTGGATTCTGAATCTCCCACTTTGTGCCGTGCATGTTGATTTGCATATTCAGTCCCCGCCGATACGTTGAGTACTACTCCCAGGTGGAAGAAAGTCTGAGGTTGCATATTATGCTGACAACTGCTTTCCAAACATGGAGAGGTCCATTTTAATTATTTTTGCCCACCCCTTTTATTATTATGCTTTTGAAAAAACTAATTGCAGTATCCTTTTTCTTCCCAAGACAAACAAGACAAACATAACATAAAAAACATAAACCAACATCAATTTCAAGTGAGTCGGTTGGTCACAAATCTTGGTGCCATCCCCTTACCATCAATACTCTCCATTGAGGAAGAAAAGAAAAAGAAATATACAAAACAAACAAGAAATAATAAAAAAAATACAACCGCCTATTATCTATTTGAAGAAGTCTCAAAAACTTATACATTTTAGTTCATACATTACCTAAACCATCTCCTCTATTATCCAACATGATTATTATCAACTCAACTACAATATTATAGTCTCTATATGATATTCTCATTCAACAATTATATTTATCTCTATCATATCCATATATTACCAAGTTTTTTTATCTAGCCATTGATAAAACATATTCCATATCTTAAAAAACTGTTTTTCTTGATCTCTAATTTCAAATGTTAATCTACTCATTTCGGCACAGTCCAAAATTTTCTTAATCACTTCCTCCTGCGCAGGTATCTTGTCATTTCTCCAATTTTTAGCAATGTCAACTGCATATAAAGAAAATTTGTATATGTTTTACAGGTGGCATCTATCCCCGAGAAGGATTGCAAGAATGTTTAAGGATAAATCGGACAAGTGTTGGAAATGTCACCAGACACCCGGCTCCAATTACCATATGTGGTGGACTTGTGCTGATGCAAAAAGATAGTGGACTAAAATCCACACATGGTTGGAAAAAATGACACAACATATAGACTTGAAACCTGAGATATTTCTGTTGGGAAGTATGCCAGAGACGTTCAGCAAAGAGTTGAAATATTTGATTGTTAATGTATTAACAGCTGCTAGAATTGTATTTACTAATTGCAGTATCTTTAAGGGAGTTTGATAATAGCAAAATTCTTCCCTCCCAAAAGTTGTCATTTCCCCCTCCCCAGTAGAGGGCACAATGACATTGAAAGTATTTCAGAGTTAACTCCCTCAGCTGAGAATGAACAAAATTCAGTATTGCAGCCTTTTCTACAGCAAGGAGAAGTTGAGCAGAGGAGCCACCAGGGGTGGCCTTGAAAAGCCTGCTTGCTTATGTTACTAGAGCTTGGAAGAAAAAATGATTAGAATTTTTACAAATGTAAAATTGACTTAATTTGGGAAAATTTGGAGCTTTTTTAAGGAATACAATCGGTGCCTTAAACCTCCGTAAACCCAAGGAAATCCTTAGACATGGAGCCCTCCTTCAAAACTTCAGACAAACAAAAAACATCTCCAAACATCCCAGGTCTACACATTCTATGATGCTCTAAGTAATGGGGGTGGGGTGAACTATCAGAATCAAAGAAGAACCACTGGTGACTTAAGACTAGTTTTCACACTTATGATTCTTGCAGCATCCTCTGAAGTCACGTGATCAACATTGGGGCACTTGACAGCTGGCATGTATTTATGACCATTGCAATGCCCCAGGGTCACCATCTGTAACCTTCCCAGGGAGGTTTCCACAAGCAAAGTCAATTAGGAAAGCCAAATTCACTTGACCTTGAATAACTATGTGCTGGTTTGGAGGTTCTAGCAGGGCAGCACGTGATTCACTGAAATGTGGCAAAACTGCTTAGTGATGGAAACTTTGGGCTCTGTTGTGGTTGTAATTTGAGGACCTACCTATAGTTGCAAGGAGAGGGCCTGGCTGTAGGTGGCCGTATTCCCTAACTTAGGAGCAAGATAAGGCAAGGCCTCCTTGCGCCAAACAGATTAACCTCTGATCAGGGAAGGCCTCCCTTTAAGGTCTGGGCAGGTTCACTTCTTGCTAAGGAGCCTCAAATATCCAGGTGACAAACAAAAGTCTTTTGTAATCAACACCATCAGCTGCAATTGTGCTGAGACACCTCACACCCCCCAGCTGCAAAATTAAGGCACTTCTTCAATCTACTAGTACTGTGTATGGGTGTTAATAGCTGGGTGGCTGTATTTAGTCCCAGCGGAGGTTTTCAGGATAATCTCAGGGCAGCACATTACAGGCATCAAGTCAGGACACAATGAAGGGCCAAGGTTCCTGGTCTGGCCAACTGAGGAACAGTTGAAGCTGGCAGGCTAGACGTTAACAGTGCAAATGCACCACAAGTGGTTCTCAATTTACAACCAATCATTGGTTTGGTGACTGTTCAGAGATGCCATGACACTTGGAAAATGTGACTTCTGATCTGACCTTGTATTTATGAACATCATAGCATTCTCCACAATCATGTGATTAAAATTTGGGCACTTGGCAATCCGCTCGTATTTACTAAAGTCACAATGACCTGGGATCATACGATTACCATTTGAAACCTCCAGACAAGATGGGCGGCACACAAATGTAACAAATAAACAAATAAATAGAATTCCTAGCCAGCTTCCGAAAAGCAAGGTCAACGAATTGAATTCTTTATTGTCATTGTACGGTATATACACAGTATACATATAACGAAATTCACATAACACCCAGAGACCAGACTCAACAGGCACACATGACAATCCCCAAACAACTCCTCACCCGTCAAAATTCCCCACCTCCTAAAAACACACAAGCATCCACACAACAGACCAAGTAATACTGTCCAATAGCTCACTGATGGTGGTCCTTAAGTTCATTGTTAAGTGCCATTATAGCTCTGGGATAAAAACTATTCAGAAAAGATGTGGTCCAAGTTTTAATTGTTCTGTATCTTCTGTCAGAAGACAACAGTTCACAAAGATTGCGAGCAGGATGGCAAGAGTCTCTGAGAATGTTGTGCAACTTCCTCAAACAGCGAGATGTGAAGATGTCGTCCAGGGCTGGTAGCTGGAGCCCAATGATATTCTGGGCAGTTTTAATGATTCTCTGTAGAGACTTTTTTGTCTGCTACAGAGTTGCTCTATACCATACAAGAATGCTGTATGTCAGGACACTCTCAATGGTGCTGCTGTAGGAGGACAGACGTAGATGCTGAGATAGATTTATCTTCCTGAGCATTCTCAGGAAGTACAGCCTCTTCTGTGCCTTCTTCACAAGCATGTTAGCATTCATGGGACATTCACTTAACAATTGCCAATGATTTGCTTAACAACCATGGCAAAAAAGTTAGTACATTAGCATGACTCATTTAATAACCACCTTGCTTAGCAATAGAAATTCTGCTCCCAAATGTGCTTGCAAGTCAAGGACTATTTGTACTGGATAATTGTTTCCAAGAGGCATTTCAGCCTTTTGTTTCCTCCGTTAAAGATATTTTCTGAGGACTTCCTCTGTCATCTGCCACTATTCTTAAACTTCCATAAACCTGTCATTCTTTGGTGGATTCATTTAACAGGCCTCCCCTCTTCTGTGTGAATCTACATTGATTTTATCAATAGGATGAAATCTGCCTCTCATTGATCTTTTTTTCTCTGTGTATTATTTATTCATTGTCCATTGTGTACAGGTAGACTTCAACTTACAACAGTTCATTTAGTGACTGTTCGAAGTTACAATAGTACAGGAAAAATAGCAATAGCACTTAGACTTATATACCACTTTACACTGCTTTACAGCCCTCTCTAAGCAGTCTACAGAGTCAGCCTATTGCCCCCAACAATTTGGGTCCTCATTTTACCCACCTCGGAAGGATGAAAGGCTGAGTCAACCTTGAGCCTGATGGGATTCGATCTGCCAAATTGCAGTGGGAGTAGCTTGCAGTACTGCACTCTAACCACTGTGCCACTGAGGCTCCATTAAGAGGCTCCATTATCCAAAAAGTGACTTTATCACCACGGTTCACACTTAGAACAATTGGCCACGTGTTCAAAATTCAGGTGCTTCACAACTGACTCGTATTTATGATGGGTGCAGTGTCCTTGGACCATGCGATCGCCTTTTGTGTCACTTAACAACTATGTTACTAACTTAACAACTTAGCAACAGTGGCAAGAAAGGTCATAAAATGGGGCAAAATTCACTTAACAACTGTCTTGTTTTGCAACAGAAACTTTGGGCTCAATTGGGGTCAAAGTCAAGGACCACATCATGCAATGATAACAAAATCTTTTCTTTATTGTTATCAATAGAAATCAGAAAAAGCTAACGCCATCGTTTTCTTCTTTTGATTAGTATATGAATTATTAAGAGTTGGATAAACTGAAGGATGCAATTCTGTGAAAGCTTGGCAGAGCTTTCCGGTTGTTGTAGCTGTGCTTTAGCCAGCCTCTCTTAGTTGCAAGATCTGTTCCCCCATTTAAAAATGTGCATGGGAGCCTACCAGCCTCCTTTCCCTACTTTCATATGTTGAGCTAGCCATGTGTTTGCTAATTTATTTGTTCTTTCATTCATTCATTCATTTTCCTCTGGCTGTTTTTCTCAGCCTGCCAGTAGCGGCTCGCCATCTCATCTCACTGGTGTTTGCATCTTTTGGCTGGAACATTTGTTTTCCTAACAGATAAAAGTAAATTGAACAGCTTAACTGATACCTGAGATGAACAGATTCCTTTTAATTTGGTCTGAGCGTTTCCAAAACAAAGCTATTATTTGTTCAGAAGAGAGAGATTTCTGAACAGGGATGGGAGAGATGAAAGATAACAAAGCACAGCTTTGGAAAAATGGCTTATGAATCTGAGGGCACAAAACAATAACTAACGTAATGTAAAAAACTGCCATTTGTGAAGAAAGACCTCTGGAAATTACCCACTGATGTTATATTGTATTATTAATTTGACCAATTTATATAGCCGCCCATCTCACAGAACAACATAATTCAGGGTAGCATATAGCAAGGTTAAAACAATAAATACACAAATATGTTACAATATTAATCTGCCTGAATATGGCAAGAATAGAAGTTTAAACTTGTTTTCCACCAAATAATAAGGGCCCAAAACATGACTAACCTGGTAAGCCCACAACTAACCAGCTCCTGCAAGTGAAAACAACTAACCAGTTTCTGCAAGTGTAAACAAACTCTAATCTTCCTCATCGCTCAGGCTATGATTGTTCTTCAGACCACTTTCAACCACCAATTAAGAGTTCGATAAACAATGTGTATCACACAGAATATATAAGGCAGACATGCAAAGCACGGGGGGGGCCCTACATATCATCATGGTCATAACTCACCACAGTTGTAAAGTGATGTCACATGACTGATTGTGTCACATGACTGACACGATTTTATGACCTTTCTTGCATTGGCTGTTCAGTGAACCAATGGTTCACTATTGACATGGTTTCACCCCAAACCCAAAAATATATGCAAGTTTTCAGCAAAGCCATTGTAAAATGTGGTCACACCCCTGCAGTTCATGTGACTCTGAGGGCGCCTTCCCAACTGTCGAAACTTCAAATCCAGGGCATGAGCACCCCTCCAAGAAGGTCCATTGGAAATCTGGTCACTAAGTAACCAGTCATAAGTGGAGGACTGCCTCTATGTGTTGTTTTTTCCTAAAGAAACCCTAAAGGTTTCTAGCTAACAATTTCAACTGTGAGAAGCACTTTTAAGAACTTGAAGTTACATGGAATTATTGAAGTCAAAGTAAAATCTGGATGTCCAGAAAACTAATGAGAGCTACAAAGTAAATCATTGGAAATGACACGAGGCTTGTCCACCATGGGCAGCATTGCTTATATAACAAGGATCCAAAGAAAATGTCTAAAAGAATCCCTTGATCAGCCTGAAAACATTTAGAACAAGATCCTTTGGGTTGATGAAAGAAAACTGAGCTCCAACCATCCGATACTTTTGAGAAAAAAAAGAGTGAAGAAGACAGCCTATGCCCATGATGGCAAACATATGGCACGCATGCCACAGGTGGCGCACAGAGCCATTTGTGCCGGCACATGAGTCACGGGCAAACTTACCTCCCTGCGCATGCGCGCGCCTCCCAGCTGATTTTCGGCCTTTTTCAGCCTTGAGGAAAGCCTTTGTAGGCCAAAAATAGATCTGTTTCATCATTTCCTGTATTTCTGGAAATACTGGAAGTAACAAAACGGGCCCATTTTTCAGCCTGCAAAGGCTGCAGAAGCTGTCCTCAAGCCTCTGGGAGGCGAAAAAGCCTCAAACGGGCTGAAAATCAGCTGGGAAGTGCAGTGCAGGTAAGGGGGGAATTGCGTGCGCATGCACAGGGGGCATGGGAGGGTGCGCATTGCCTTCTGGGTTCTGGCATGTGAGTGAGCATGCGCAAGCATGCACACAATTTTTGGCACAAGAGCCCAAAAAGGTTAGCCACCACTGGCCTATGCCGACCAAAGAGACGGGAACTCTATTAGGCTTCTGGGTTGGGTGGCAGCCAGTGGTGCGGGGAATATTCTGGTAAGAGAGAAGCCTTCAATTAAGTATCCCCTAGTAGTCAACACCTCACAGTCCATGAAGAAACTGGAGCTGAAAAGAGGTTGGATGCTTCTGTGAGACAAATTGTTGTTGTTTTAGTGCTTCCTCTGCATGGTATCAAGCTTCATTTGTTTGTTGCACTTATGATGCTTGCTGGTTCCTACAGCAAAGTTATCAGTGCGTGATACAAGTGTGTTTGTCAGCTATCTTGTTGCAAAGCCTCAGGGTGATTTGGGTGAGGTGCACCTTGCTGGGTTCCCTGCCCAAGGGACAGCTAGCATCCATTTTTCTCCCTGTTTAATCTAGCCCTTTAACCACTGCATTGTATACATGGCTCTCAAATCTTGCATGAAGGATTCAGGAAAGAATGAATCACATTTTCAAAATTCTCCAGATTCAGATATTACTAAAAACCAGTGTCTGAATCTCAAACCTGCAATGCACATAAGGAGACCTAAGAATATTTCTGAGCTGAAAGAATTTTGAAGTGGGTTGCAGGGTGGAAACATTGGGAGCTGTTATTGCTCCTAAATCCAATATTGCAAAGTAGTTACTTCTCTACATGGGGCTTCCCTTGCGGACGGTCCGGAGGCTTCAGCTGGTGCAGAATGCAGCAGCGGGTTGTGATGGGGTATCCCGATACTCCCATGTTACACCCTCCTGCGCGGCTTGCATTGGTTGCCGGTTGCCTCCGGTCGCCTTCAAGGTATTAGTTACAACTTATAAAGCCCTTAATGGCTTGGGTCCAGGGTACTTGCGGGACGCCTCCTGCCAGCATCACTTTCCGATCGCCCTGTTCACTCTCATAGGAGGGGCCTCCTTGGGGTGCCGTCAGTCAGATATTGTAGGCTGGCGGTCCCCAGGGCTAGGGCCTTCTCTGTGGGAGCACCTGCCCTTTGGAATCAGCTCCCCGTCGACCTCTGTTTGGCCCCTGACCTCCGCTCCTTCCTTGGGACCTGAAGACTTGGTTGTTCCAACGGGCGGCCTTGAATGACCCGGGGGGGTTGGGTTTATTTTAATTTTATTTGGCTTGTTTACTGTTTAATTTTGTTTTATTGTAAATTTTTCTCTGTTTTAATGTTAAGCCCTGAGTCCTTAGGGAATAGGGCGGCATACAAGTCGAATAAATAAATAAATAAATAAATAAGAGTATTCAAAGTTCTGCACCTTTTAAATAGTTTTCCTATTTTTAACCTGAAAACAGCCACACAAATAGTAAGTATCCATACACATTTGCAGAAAGAGGTTGTGTCATTTTATATCATGTAAAACAGGGGTGTCAAACTTGTCGCATCACATTGCCGTCCTATTGCCATCATGCGATGTATCATAACATTTTTTTTCCTTCATGGAGCTGGGGTGGGTGTGGCCTGTGTCAGAGGTGGTATTCTGATCAGTTCTGGAGAACCGGTAGCGGAAATTTTGAGTAGTTTGGAGAACCGGCAAATTCCAGAGATTTCACAGTATCCTTCCCCTGCCACGCCTACCAAGCCACCCCACAGAACCATAGTAAAAAAATGTGAATCCCAGCACTGCATGGCACTGCACGGCCGTGCGGGCCGTGATGGGAGTATCCCGATATTCCCATGTTACACCCCTCCTGCGTGACCTACATTGGTTGCCGGTTGCCTTCCGGGTTAGTTTCAAGGTGCTAGTAACAACTTATAAAGGCCTAAATGGCTTGGGTCCAGGGTACTTGCGGGAACGCCTTTTGCCAGCGTCACATTCCGATCACCCTGTTCGCTCCCACAGGAGGGGCCTCCTTGGGATACCGTCGGTTAGGCATTGTTGACTGGCGGTTCCCAGGGCTAGGCCTTCTCCGTGGGAGCACCCACCCTTTGGAATCAGCTCCCCGTGCATCTCCATCTGGCCCCTGATCTCCTCTCCTTCCGCCGGGACCTGAAGACTTGGTTGTTTCAACAGGCTGGCCTGGAATGACCCGGGTTGGGGTTTTTAATTGTTTTAATTTTAAGGTTTTATTGGTTTTATTGTATATTTGGCTTGTTTAGATTTAATTTCTTTTTAGGTAAATTTTTGTAAATATTTGTTGTTTTATTGTTAGCAGCCTGAGTCCTTAGGGAGAAGGCGCATACAAGTCAAATAATTATTATTATTATTATTATTATTATTATTATTATTATTATTATTATTATGCATCCGTAAAGCAATGTGTTTCTCAATCTTGCCACCTTTAAGCTGTGTGGACTTCAAGTCCCAGAATTCCCCAGCCAGTTATGCAGTATGCTGGGGAATTCTGGGAGTTGAAGTCCATACCAGTTTAAATTTGCCAAGGCTGAGAAACACCGATGTAGAAGCTGTGTCAGCTTCTCTTCTCTGAGGGCAGTGTTTCCAGGGGTGGGATTCAACCAGTGTTACTACAGGTTCGGTCACCATGTTTTGCACATACATGTGTGCTGCGTGCGCATGTAAAAAAACCTTAGCTGTGCCTCCCGACAGCTGAAAAGTGCTGAATGCGGGTGCTCAGCATTTGAAAAGCCTTTTTAGTGCTTTTCAACCTCAGCTGTGCCGCGCAAAGCAGCTGAGGTTGAAAAAGCAGGAAATAAAGGACAGGTAAAGCCGCCAGGCGGCGGCCAAACAGCAGCAGACACAGAACTGGTTCAGTGTCTGCTGCTCTTCAGAGCTACCGGTTCTTTAGGCATTTGGTCAAATTGTATATTTCAATGAACCCGTAAGTCCATGTTTCCCAAACTTGGCCACTTCAAATTGTGTGGACTTCAACTCCCAGAATTCCCCAGCCAGCCAGACAACTTGAAGTGGCCAAGCTTGGGAAACACGGACTTTAGGGGTTCATTGAAATATACAGTTTGACCAAATGCCTAAACTTTGGCAGGCAACTCAACTTATGCACCTTTTTTTTTTCTTTTGAAAATAAAGGAAAAATAAATGTTAGGACAGAAGAGACAATGGACGATTTTAGGGCTGGAGATTTTCAGTAAGGCTGAAAATAAAGGAGCTTCTTTAGATTTCACTGACTTTTACAATTTAATGTGCATATACACAGAAGTATTTCAGAAGAGAATAAACAAAATTATGTTTTTATTGCTATGACTGCAAGAAGGAAATATTTGAACTCTTGCCTTTGAGATGTCACTGGGTGACTCAAACAATTCAGAAGTATTTAAATACCACCTCATAAACCAGGTTATCCATTACCAATCATGAGAATGTTGGTCTCTCAGCATTTACAATGCAGTTCTGTAATCCCTCACTCTGGGAAAAATAGATTCAGGACGAAGGCTCTCTGGGTCGATACCAACCTTGAATGTGTCAAGCAAGCACTTGGTAGCCAATGCCAATTTTTCAGTGCAGGTATTATTTATCTCCCTTCCTTGCACTGATCATGTTTTCCAACTATCCCTCCATTTCCCCAATAACATCAAAGAACAGTTGTAAAATAGCAAAGAAAAGGACACAGTCCGTTTTCACTCAGTGTTGGTAGATAAGGACAAATAGGGTCAATGCCCCTTTATTTTGTTTGATTTTTTTCATTTTTTTATCTGGGAAACATTCAACCTGTATAATTTTCCAACATAGTAGGCTAATAATGACAGCAAGTTTCTCTTCTTACGTTTTAGTTTGTCATACTGCTATTAAAAGCCAATGAATCCTGCCAAAGAAGTAGTATCCTTGTTTATCCACACTGTAGTTTTCCAAATTATGTGCTACAGCTGTTGATGGATGGGGTTTAGATTTCTCTCGGTTCCTATAAACTGTAGCCAGGTTTCACTTATGAACTAACATGATTTGTAGGGTTAACATTCCTTCGTTCAGGCACTTTTTTATATAACCTCTGTGGTATAGATTGGCCAAATTCTGAACCTCACAATTTGGGAAAAAGGGGCACATGCTAATAAATAATTCAAAGTTGGTATACGAGATGAAATATTTAGTTTCTTCATATTATCTGTAGAAGTGGCATTGAATCTACTGTATGTGGTAGGGTTTCAAATTAAGCCATTTTAAAAATATACTTAATATTAATTTATATTATGTATTTAAATCCTATAATTAAATTAAATTTGTAGTACAGGTAGTCCTCAACTTACAACAATTTGGGAGAATATCAACAATCAAGATGAATGTATTGCCTAGAATTCTATACTTATTCCAGACAATTCCAATCAGACTAGGGAAAGCGTTTTCCGAAGACTTAAATAGAATGATGTTGAAATACATATGGCAAGGCAAAAAGCAAGAATAAAACTTAAGTTATTGCAGGATGCAAGACTAAGAGGAGGGTTTGCTTTGCCCAGTTGGGAACTATACTACCAGGTGGCAAATTTGATGTAGGTAAAAGATTGGATAACACTAAGGAATACTAGATTATTGACTCTAGAAGGACATGACTTGCTATTGGGGTGGCATGCATTCCTTTGGTATAAGGAACTAAAACACAGGGGTATTTTAGAAGACATTATATTCGAGAAGCTTTGTTTTTAAACTGGGAGAAGATTAAAAAACAACATTACTTGAAAATTCCACATGGATATCTACTATTGAAGCCTTTTCATATCCAGTAATATATAAAAAGGAACAAACAGTTAGATATGGTGAGATATTGAATGAGGGGTGAACTTAAATCTATGCAAGCGTTGGAAGAACAAGGTATAAAAATGAATTGGTTTTCATATTTGCAAGTACAATCTTGATTTGATAAGGATATTAAAGTAGAAGGTATTTATAACAAGCTGACTGGGTTAGATAAAATATTGATGGGTACTGATGAAAAGGTGATTAAAAACTTTATGGATATTTTTAGAATTTAAAACGGAAGAGGACAAGTTAAAGAAACAATGATTGCTTGGGGAAAAATTTTGGATATGGGATTGATCTAGAGAAATGGGAAAAATTATGGTCTCAGAATTATAAAATGACAATGTCAACTGCTTATAAAGAAAATTTGTATAAGATGTTTTACAGGTGGCATTTACCCCTGACGAGAATTGCAAGAATGTTCAAGAATAAATCGGATAAATGTTGAAATGTCATCAGATACCTGGATCATATTACCGTATGTGGTGGACTTGTTCGGATGCAAAAGATATTGGACTAAAATCCACTTATGGTTGGAAAAATGATACAACAACACATAGACTTGAAACCAGAAATATTTTTATTGGGAATTATACCAGATATCTACAATAAAGAGTTGAAATATTTGATTGTAAATGTTTTAACAACAGCTAGAATTGTATTTGCCAAAAATTGGAAGAATGATAAAATACCTATGCAGGAGGAAGTGATTAGGAAAATTATGGACTGTGCTGAAATGAAATTGACATTTGAAATTAGAGAACAAGAAGCTAAACAATTTTATAAGATATGGGATTTGTTTTATCAATGGTTGGATAAAAAGACTTGGTAATGCAATAGACTATATAATTTTGTAATAGAAATATAATAGGTTGATATAAAATATAAGGTTGATATATATAACCATTGGATGAAAGTATAACATAAATTTTAGATTAAAAATATATCTCGTATATATGATGAAATACATAGTTTAATTGTATACAAGTAATAATTGATAAATACATGTCTTATTGATAATATGAGAAATTTTCTTTTTGATAAATTGTGAGTGATGATTATGAAAGGATGACACAAAGGATTTGTAACCAACTGACACACTGTATGTATATATGGAAGATGGTTTTTTATGTTTTGTATGTCCTGTTTGATGTTTGTATCAAAAATAAAAAACTTAAAAAAAAACTTACAACAATTTGTTTAGTGACCATTTGAACTCACAGCGACACTGAAAAGGTGACTTATGAC
>CM019151.1:84329755-84344888 GCA_009733165.1 Naja naja | reverse complement strand
AGTGGGGAAAGGGGACTCCCAGCAATAACCGTTAAGGAAGGGAGGCCAGGATGTCTCTTGGTGCCATTTGGGTTTGGGGGATTTGGGGCCCTTCCTATCTGGGGCCAGCCTTGGACTGTCACCTCCAGTGGAAATCAGAGTCCATTCTGTCTTTTTCTCCTGGCTGGCCACTAATGAGTAAAGGAGCAGATGCCTCCATCCCATACAAGGTGATGAACATCTGAACTGATTGGTCAATAGTTATTTGAAACCCGCCCCCTGCCCCTCTGCCCAGTTAAACAGGGCTGGCTCCAGTATGGAGCTGGACAAAGTCCCCAGGATGGCCATGTGTAGCCCAGGGAGGGGGGGTCAGGAAAGCTGTTGGGGAAAGAAGGAACAAAACACCCCCATCCTCTTGCCGGGAAACCATTCCCAGATGCTACCACATCTTTGTGAGAAGCCAGGTGCGACTTGGCATCTTCCTCATGCTCTGAATTGCAAGGGAGCAGCCCCTGACCTGCAGGTGGGTTCAGTCCTGAGGCTGAAGAACATCAGCTTCCTGTCCAAAGTTATGAAAAAGGAGGAGGAATTGTGGCCTGTCCAGCCTGGGTCTCCCCCTCCGCTGCCTCTTCTCTCCAAGCCTGCCTCCTCTTGGTTCCCCTTCTGCCATCTTTAATCCTCAAATTATGAACACACACACACACACACACACACACACACACAGAGCCTGTATTGTGGAGGCAGCCTCTGCTCTGCCTCCAGACAGGTAGAAAAAGATGGTTTTTGGAACACTTTGTTGGCGTCTTCCTGTTTCCATTGTTGTGGCTGGGGGCAGCTGTGAGTTTCCTAAGTGTTGTTCTGGACAAGCATCAGGACCTTCATGGGCCTTCTTAAGGAGTGTAAGTGCAGGTCGCGGACCTTTCTGTGGAATCCTTTACGGTCCACAAATGTGGAATCATCGCCGCAGCTCCAGCTGCTATTGGTTGTCTTCAGTCAGTGGAAACCCTTCACCCTGGTCTTTGCCAGCTCAGTTTGGCTTCCAGCCTTTCCGTCTCTGTTAGGTTTCAGCATCGGTACCAGCTCTTGCCTGTGGTGATCTAGTGCTCTACATAGATGCTTAGGTTACAGGTGATGTCCTGGTATTATTAGGTAGAAAATGCGCCCCCCAGGAGGAGATGTTGCTGTGGTCCCAATTCCACACAAAGGGCACAAGGCACTATGTTGATTGTGCAGCTTTAATTCTCCACCGGGATCGCCTAAGGCAGGGGTCTGCAACCTTAAACACCTTAAAACCTTAAAAACCTTAAACACTCAAAGAGCCATTCCCACTTTCCCACAGAAAGAAAACACCGGGGAGCCAATAATTTAACAACCGGTGTGACTGATTGGGTGTGGCTAACTCTGCATCACTCGCTCCCACCCAGTCACCTCCTGCTCTGGAATACGGAGTGAGTTCGTTATTCATTCAATCAGCCAGTCAATCAATTTCTATAGCTACCAAACTCATCCATTAGATCTAATATAGGTCTGATTTGATTTGTCCTTGCTGTGATATGTGTGTGTGTGTGTGTGTGTGTGTGTGTGTGTATGCAGAAGAATCCCAAAGGGTTTGCTCTTCAGTAGGATGCACCTCTTTGCCCTGCAGGGGGCCTGGCAGGACTGCATGTGATTTGTCATCTGTCCATTCATCCTTTTCCCCCTCCACCCTCTAGGATGAAAAGTGGGAATGATATTCAGAAATTCTGAAGAAAAGAAACAAGTGGAGCTGAACCTTTTAGATGTTTGATGTGGCTCACTCTGCCTTTCTCATTTGTAATAGGCACATCTGTCCATGAAATCTCACACCATATTTGGTTTAAGTGCGTAGCATTTATTAGCCTCTCATGGCAAACTTAATAAATGAAATCAATAAGACTATCAATAGCATTGACAAAAATCACCTTACACGCTCACATCCTGTGATGACACCTTTAAGACCATCAAACACCCCCTTCTTGCCTCTCCCAGGTCCTTGGGAAGACTTCAAGGGTTGGACAGAAATTTCAAGTCCAGTCTGGACATCTGGATGACTGTGTGACCAACCATAATAATAATAGCAGCAGATGCTAGATGCTGTCACACGCCAGCTCTCAAATCCTGTCAAACAGCAGTTCATCACAGTGAAACAAAAATATTAAATACTATTGCACACCAGTTATCAATCTTGTCAAATCCTAAGCCATTGCATGCCAACTTACGAAAACTGTCAAATGCCATCTGTCAAATCTAAAATACTGAAATTGATGTTTAAAATCAAGTGTGTTGATTTGCAGACCTCAGACCTCAATTGCTCGATGCCTGTTGGAATTCTGAGGGAAATTTCAAGTCACGTTCATGATATAAACCTAAAACCCAAGTTTGGTGTTTCATTTCTCCTCTCCATCAGGACTTACTGGGGTTGGCCAAGCCAAGCTATCCCACATAGGTGCCTCTCTGTATTCCTGGAAGGACCAAGGTCCAGATTTTTTTGTGTAGGTTTCTCCAATTTGTGATTGTAAGGTTTGGTCTATGCATGAAGAGAGATGTATCCCTCATGCTAAACCACAATTTCATGCACCATGATTTGTTGAACCAGCCTATTGGGCTGAGTCACAGAACATACTAAAGGAAAAATATCTCAATTGTATTATGATTTTTTTTTAATTACATTTATATGCCACCCTTCTCCGAAGACTCAGGGCAGCTTACAATTTTGGGATACAACCCAATGCTCAGCAATAGCCTTCATTCCATTGTATATGCCTGCTTATTACTAAGCGGCATTTTTACAAAGTCAGCTTATTGCCCCCAACAATCTTGGGTCCTCAATTTACCTACCCCGAGAGGATGGAAGGCTGAGTCAACTTTGAGCCTGGTGGGATTGGAGCCTGCACTAATTGCAGGCAGCTGGAACTAAGTGCTAGGCATTTAACAGCCTGCACCACCAAGGCTCCACCAAGGATTTAAGATTGCAGGATGCAAGCCGAGCCTCAGTTTGTTTGCATATATTTTAGTGGCTTGTAAATTCCTTCTCTTATCTGAATATTTTTATTCTTAAGGCCTTTCTTTGCACTATGGCAAATTTATTTTCGGCCACATAATCCTATTGCATAATGCTACCATCCCACCTGGTAGCTCCTCTCTGCTAGCATTCTGTGGATCTGGGGCACCCAGAAATGTTACTCACTCAAGGAAGATTATTTCCTTTGGCTGTTTCTTGGAATAAGCCCCAGGGTTGGTTAGCAATGTTGATACTGAAAGCATCCTGAACTGCAGACAGAAGGAAGAACTTGCCGTTCCCTGCACAGCCAAATTGATGGTCCTTTCTTCACTGCTTCAGCTGATTTTGTGGCCTAAAGATCTTCCTTTTAGCAAGAGGCTTCTTGCCCTGCACAACAGCAGGGGATTGCTTAGAGCACAGGTTGGAGGCCTTCCCACCTGTCCTCTTCCAATGTCCAGCTGTCATGCCCTTGGTAGAGCCAGACTCTGAAGGAGAGGAGGAACAGCCAACAGGGAGTGGAGGTGTGGCTCCGGAGGTTGTGGAGGAGGCTGGGGAAGGGCAGAGGCCGGCTGGGCAGTCAGAGGAAGAACCAGGCCCATCCCTCTTCATCCCAGGACACGCAGGGGGGGAGAAGGAAACAACTTGGCTCATGAGAGAGAAACGCCATGATCCCCCTCATTGGTTGCAGCTAGGGAGAATAGTATATAAGAGAGACGGTTAAAACACAGCATTGCTAGAAGCAAAGCATGTTTTATTTTGGGCTGAAGTTATCTTGGTTGGCATCCTTCCAACAGACTGTGCCTTGTTATCTCCTTGAAGTTGGTAATTACCTATCCTGGTCCGTTGTGGAATTTCCTTCATTGCAGTTTGTTTTGGGTTTTTATTTCACCTCTATCTGCTCATTAAGTTTGGACTGTATTGCTTTCTTTTAAAGACTATTTTTGAGTAAGTTTTATCTCCAACTGAGAATTATTGAACAGTGGGGCCAAGTTGGAGGCATTAAAGGACATTTATTTACATTTTGGATTTTGCCACTAAGAATTTGCAACAAGTGAAGCAGGAACTCTCTCCTAGATTGGGAAAAACAGCAACCAGTGTCAGTCCTGCCCCAACTTTGTCCCTTAGGTAAGAAGGACCCAAAACTCCATTCAGTGTGAAAGGTTTACTTTACTGAAGGCCAAGTGGATTACAGTATTCAGTATAGCAAAGCCAGAACTGAAGTTCAGGCACCAAACTTCCCTAGTCAACTTTTCCATGTTTGTCCCTTCCCATTGGTGATCCCTTACTGTCCAATCATAGTCATATAAAATGTTTTGGGAATGGTCTCTTCCACTGTACAGTAGGCAGTTTGTGTTTTAAGAAGTTTACTCAAAATGAAGTTAAAAGTCATAAGCCATCATTGAGAGAGAGAGAGAGTGTGTGTGTGTTTGTGTATGTGTGTGTATGTATATATGTATGTGTGTGTGTATATATGTGTGTGTGTGTGTGTGTGTGTGTATAGAGCTGAAACTTGAAAAATTAGAATATTGTGCAAAAGTTCATTTATTTCAGTAATGCAACTTAAAAGGTGAAAGTAATATATGAGATAGACTCATTACATGCAAAGCAAGATAGTTCAAGCCATGATTTGTCATAATTGTGATGATTGTGGCTTACAGCTCATGAAAACCCCAAATCCACAATCTCAGAAAATTAGAATATTGTGAACAGGTGCAATATTCTAGGCTCAAAGTGTCCCACTCTAATCAGCAAATGAAACCATAACACCTGCAAAGGGTTCCTGAGCCTTTAAATGGTCTCTCAGTCTGGTTCAGTAGGAATCACAAACATGGGAAAGACTGCTGACCTGACAGTTGTGCAGAAAACCATCATTGACACCCTCCATAAGGAGGGAAAGCCTCAAAAGGTAATTGCAAAAGAAGCTGAATGTTCCCAAAGTGCTGTATCAAAGCACATTAATAGAAAGTTATGTGGAAGGGGAAAGTGTGGAAGAAAAAGGTGCATAAGCAGCAGGGATGACCACAGCCTGGAGAGGATTGTCAGGAAAAGGCCATTCAAAAGTGTTGGGGACTTTCATAAGGAGTGGACTGAGGCTGGAGTCAGTGCATCAAGAGCTACCACACACAGACGGATCCTGGACATGGGCTTCAAATGTCGTATTCCTCTTGTCAAGCCACTCCTGAACAACAAACAACGCAGAAGCGTCTTACCTGGGCTAAAGAAAAACAGACCTGATCTGTTGCTCAGTGGTCCAAAGTCCTCTTTTCTGATGAGAGCAACTTTTGCATCTCATTTGGAAACCAAGGACCCAGAGTCTGGAGGAAGAATGGAGAGGCACACACTGCAAGATGCTTGAAATCTAGTGTGAAGTTTCCACAGTCTGTGTTGATTTGGGGAGCCATGTCATCTGCTGGTGTTGGTCCACTGTGTTTCATTAAGTCCAGGGTCAATGCAGCCGTCTACCAGGAGATTTTGGAGCACTTCATGCTTCCTTCTGCAGACGAGCTTTATGGGGATGCTGACTTCATTTTCCAGCAGGACTTGGCACCTATCCACACTGCCAAAAGCACCAAAACCTGGTTTAATGACCATGGGATTACTGTGCTTGATTGGCCAGCAAACTCGCCTGACCTGAACCCCATAGAGAATCTATGGGGCATTGCCAAGAAAGATGAGAGACATGAGACCGAACAATGCAGAAGAGCTGAAGGCCGCTATTGAAGCATACTGGTCTTCCATAACACCTCAGCAGTGCCACAGGCTGATAGCTTCCATGCCACGCCGCATTGAGGCAGTTATTGCTGCAAAAGGGGCCCAAACCAGGTACTGAGTACATATGCATGCTTATACTTTTCAGAGATCTGATATTGTTCTATGTACAATCCTTGTTTTATTGATTGCATGTCATATTCTAATTTTCTGAGATTGTGGATTTGGGGTTTTCATGAGCTGTAAGCCATAATCATCACAGTTATGGCAAATCATGGCTTGAACTATCTTGCTTTGCATGTAATGAGTCTATCTCATATATTAGTTTCACCTTTTAAGTTGCATTACTGAAATAAATGAACTTTTGCACAATATTCTAATTTTTTGAGTTTCACCTGTATATATATATATTTGTTTTCGTAGATTTTCACGGGTACAGGTATGCAGGTCTTGGTGTGTACGGGTCTTTTCCCATGTAAGTTTGGGAGTATCTTGGCGACATTTCGACGAGGTCCCACTTGCCATCTTGAGGCTGGTGCTTTCGGCTTCGTGCTTGTTCGAGCAAAGTGTGATCGGAGGTGTCGTCTCTATAAATACTGGTGGGGAGGTGTGGTGTGCTGGCTCTGTTGAAAGCGGGTTGGTTGGCTGTGTTGTTACTTCTTGATTGGTTGATGGAGTTGATGTTTGCAGATTGGTTGGCTTTTTCGTAAGACCCTGTGTGGCTGAGGTACTGGCTGTGTCTATCAGCCTTTTGTGTTGTAACGACCTGGGTAATGGGCTGTGTGATGACCTTCTGAGTTCTATTGTTGTAACATCCTGAGGTTTTGTGATGTAACCTCCTGAGTTCCGTGATGTGATATCCTGAGCGGATGGCTGTGATGTAATGTTCCAGGCTTTGGTTTGGCTCCAAGCTTGAGGTCTGGCTATGTGTTCATGGTGTGTGTCAGTTTGCTTAGTTTGGGGGTTGGAGGGTGTAGCAGCTGGTGATGCAGCCATGGTCTGGTTTCTGGATGGTGGTTGTCTTTCGTCTATGGGATGGGTTTGGGTTTGAGTCTAGTGAAGGAGATTGGTGGTGGCATCATGTGTTGTTTTGGATCCGGTGTTGGTTTTCGTGGCTGGGACTCATTTGTTGATTAGGGCTAGTTTCCAGATGTCTGTTAGGCGGGAGGTGTCATCCCGTTTATTCATGTTATGGGGTTGTTTCTCCATTTCGATGGCTTCCCTATTTATTCTCTTGTTGAAGTGTTCAGTATTGGAGATTAATTTGGTTCCCTCAAAATCAATTACATGTCCTGTGGCTTTAAGGTGCTTCCTCCCTTTTCCAGCACACCATACCTCCCCACCAGTATTTATAGAGACGGCACCTCCAATCACACTTTGCTTGCACAAGCACGAAGCCGAAAGCCATCTTCAGGCTTGTGTATTGGGTTCGTCATGTGTGTCAGGCTTTCACAGCCGTTTCAGTTTTAAATTTGGTGCTAGCCTCGTGCTTTGTTAGAATGGTTTTTTCCTTCATCCTGATTGGTTGGGAGTCTTGGTCTGTGTTTATTGGTCTTGGAGTTTGCTGTGTTCTGCTTGATTGGTGTTTCTAATATCTTCTGTCTGTTTTGTAGCGCTTTTTTTGTCTTGATTGGCTGGCAACGTTGTGTACAGACCAAGACTCCCAACCAATCAGGATGAAGAAAAAACCATTCTAACAAAGCACGAGGCTAGCACCAAATTTAAAACTGAAACGGCTGCGAAAGCCTGACACACAGACGAACCCAATACAACAAGCCTGATGATGGCAGATGAGATTCTGCCGAAATGTCACTACAACTTTAAAAGCACAACTATACTGACGTGGGAAAATACCCGAACAAAGCTGAATACCATACATATAAATACCCACGAAAACTTAAGAAAACAAATATATATATATATATACACACACACATACACACACACATAACAGGAAGCGGAAATTGCCCCACAGGAGCAGATAGAGATAAATCCTAAGAGAGGCAGGAAATACATCACAGAACAATGGAGATGAATGCTAGAGAGGGATAGTGCTACCTACACAGCAGACATAACTCCTATAACAGTTTGGAGATGCATGCCTTTCCCATCTGTCTGACCATGAAGTTATATCTCTAGAAGAAATGATGTTAGCCTCCCCATAACTCCTATCTAACTCCCTGCCCCCAAAGTTCATGGCAGACTGGCAGCTAGCGATTGTGAAGCACAGGCAACCAGTTCTATTGACACGACCAAGCTGGGCTGAAAGGGAAAACAGAGTCCTGAAAGAACTACTAAGACATATTGCTCCTTGGTGAAGGAACTGAATATGCAATGTCCAGATCAAAAAGTTGATTTAGTTAAGGCCTTAGAGATAACTCTGGAATAGGAAGTTGAAGAATTCCTTGGAAGAAAGCGGTGGCGACCCTTTCCACATTCTGGCTGAGAAAAAGACCGGGGTGAATGCTAAAGACCCCGCCCAGCATCCCACATGGCTCAGAGGAAAGGGCACTTCGTTGCTTGAAGCAAATTGCCCAGATTTGACACAGCTTCCTCCTAAGGAATTCAGCATTTTAATGCAGCTTTGCCAGTTCATGAAACACTTTATATCAGGGGTCTCCAAACTTGGCAACTTTAAGCCTGGCGGACTTCAACTCCCAGAATTCTGGGAGTTGAAGTCTACCCAGAATTCTGGGAGTTGAAGTCTACCAGGCTTAAAGTTGCCCAGGTTGGAGACGCTTGCTTTATATGGTTTGACAATCTTGCATAAAATTGGGAATGAGGAAGGAATATTATAAATGCTGGAAGGAGTAGACCCTCTGCAGAAAATGGAGCTTCTTCTCTTTTGCCTCCCTGTGGATGCAGATCCCCCTGTGGATGCTACTCCACCCTTCTCGCCGGCCTCTCAGCAGAACGGAAGTGGGGTCAGGATGTGTATTTATCTCTTGGTGCCCATGCCAAGGGCTGGTAGGACTTTTTTTCCCTAAAGAAATGTTTTAAGAACTAGGAATTTGAACACAGGTTTCTTGACATCACAGCACCAACCACGGGCAGAGTTTAAATGCTGTCATGCTAAGCACCTGTAGGCCACACAAGGAATAATGGATGGAAACTGAACCAGGAGAGATTTAACCTAGAAATAAGGAGAAAATTTCTGACAGTGAGAACTATCAACCCATGGAACAGAAGTTGCCTTTGGAAGTTGTGGGAGCATCATCACTTGAGACTTTCAAGAAGAGGTTGGACTGCCATATGTCAGAAATGGTGTAGGGTCTCCTGCTTGGGCAGGGGTTTGGACTAGATTGGGGTCGCCAATCTCAGGGACCACCAAACTCATAATTTTAAATCCCACGGACCAGAGACCCTGGGAAAATCCCCAAAAAAGTCTGCAGGAAAATTCCCCACCCCGTTTTCCTACCGATTGATCATTCTTTATTTGTGATTGCAGGATACTGTATCCAACTCCATTCTGAGGGGAGAGAGAGAGAGACTTTTGGCTTCATGCAAGGAAAGCAGCAGAAGCAGCAGAAGTCTTTCTTTCTCTGCCCAAACTCCGCCAGAAATGTGTCTTTGTGAGACTTGTCACACTGGCACAGCCTCTTGGAGCAGGATGCCTTGCAGGGTCCCAAAGACTCATTTCTGTTGGAGTTCGGGGGAGAGAAAGAAAGACTTTTGCTGCTTTCCTTGCATGCAGCCAAAAGCAGAAGCAGAAAGAAGAGAAAAGAAGCAGCCTGGTGGCCAGGCCAGGCACATGGGGTGAATGGGGCAAGTTCCTCCCTCTGCCCTTTCCCCCCTCCCCTCACTACCTTGTATTGTTTGCAATGCAAGTGACGCAAGCCTTGTGTTCCCACGGGCCATGTGGGTGCCACAGCCTTGTGTTCCTGCGCAGCCTGGATTAATTGCTTTGAGGGTGACATTTCTCTGCGGACCACCAAAATTTTCTCGTGGACCACCAGCGGTCCCCGGCCCATGGTTGGCAACCATTGGACTAGATGACCTCAAGGTCCCTTCCAATTCTGATTATCTGTATCTGTTATCGAATATCCTGGCCTCTTTCAACAGGGAGCCCTGTGATACTCTACTGAGTGAAGGCATTTCCAGCCTTCTTGCAGTGGTGCCCTTAGATAACTAAAAGCAAGCCAATAAAAGCCTATTAACTAAACGCAGATGTATTGATCAGCCCAAGTCTCCAGTTCTACTGGGTTGGTCTTTGTGTCAAAGAAGAAGAAGAAGAGAAAAGAGTCTCCAGGAAAATCCAGCCATTTCTGGACTGTGCTGAAGTCCCCCAGCAAGTGAGCAAGAACAGAAGGATCAATTTTTTGCTCTGGTGTTTTGTCCCACTTTGATAAATAACAAGAAGCTTTCTAACTTACATTTCTGTCCCCAGGGCTTTATCATTAAGCTTAAACAACGGTACCGTCAAGCATGCCACTGAACAAACATCTTTTCAATTATGTGAGGAATGGATGCTTTAACAAAAGAACTATTGAACAGTCTGAATATGTTTCTCTCCTCCCCTCACCGATAAGTACAAAAAGAAAATTAAAATTAAATATCTAGTGGTGGAAGAATGCAATTATTTAAAGCATTATATTCCAAGACTGTATTCCAAGACTCTTCCCATCGGTTTGAAACAATACTCACTAGTCTCTGAGAAGGGATGATGATCTCCCATCCAAGCCCTGAACAGCTAAGCAGGATCATACTTAGCTTCCAGCTCAGACCAGGTCAGCCAGTTGCTACCTGCTGCTGAGATCAATCTCTCTAAAAGCCTTAGATTAGGGAAGATGTACAGCCAACTGAAAATGATCAAATATCGGTATCTCCCAATTGATTCTGTTTTGTAAGATCAAAACAAGTTTTGTTTTAGGGGAGCGATCTGTTGCTGTTGAATATCTGCAAGACAGCCCTCTTCAGAAGGCTTTAGAGGAAGCAGATGGCTAGTAACGAACACCTACATTTCTTTGCTTTTTTTAATCCTATTTTTAAGGGTTTGGATCATTTCCATGGGGAGAATTAATGATTTATTATTTATGTCCATACGGCTATCTCTGTCTCTTAGAAATAATTACCTCCAGAGGCAGTTGAAATTCTGCCTTATCATGTTTCCATTTGTTATACTGAATTCTAGTGTTCGTATCTTTTTCCTTGATGCAAGAGGCTACAGGGACTGGTTATCACGGCGGAGGTCTTAGCGGGTGGCTGAGGCTTAGATGTCAGACTTTGGCCCACCGAGTGACCACCGCTGGCAGACTCTTCCAAATCTGGAGTTGACGCAGCTCCTGCCTTGATTGGTGACTCGGAAGCAAATCCACTGCTTCTCCAGTCCTGATTGGCCTAGAAGGGCCGTAACCCATTCAAATAGTTGTCTTCCCCAACCTTTGGAAGCCAGGATGGAGCTGAAGCTTGACCACTTGACTCAAAGGCCTTCGTGGTCATCCTTCATTCTGCCATTAAATTGCCCTTGGTGTGAACTGCAGGCTCTCCAGGTACGGTTGCAACCTTGGTGCCTTGCCAAAGAGCATTAAAAATGGTGCCTGGATGTTGTTGTTACTTAATCTCATCCCAAGGATCCCGGCTGGTCAACGCTGGGGGCGGGGGGGCGGGGTGATGATGGGGTGATGACTGTGGTTTCCATAAAGAGCTGCATGCTATGATTTCCTGAGAAAGAGCACAAGCCTGAATTGGGATGGGAGCCATTCACATCCACACACCCTCCTCAAGGGTTCCCTTTTCCCACACGAGGAGAAAGAACGATGGCCAGAGAAGGACATGAGTGGGTCGGTGTGGTTTTATCTCTGCATTGTTTATGAAGTCCCAGCAATGAAGACACGTTTGCCATGCTGTGAAATCCATGTTTTGGTGTTTTGTTTTTAGTTTTTATTAGATAAATACACAAACACAAACAAACAAACATTACACATTGAACATGGTACAGTTATCCTCGCTTCCCTCATTGTCCTTCAATCGCTAAGTCCGATATTAAGATTATGTGCTTTTATATACTCATATAATGTATACTCATACATTTATTTTAATCATTCAAAATATTACTGGAAATCCATGTTTTTAATGGGAGGTTTCTGCCTTTGGTGGAGGTGAGGAAAAGCCCCAGAGAATTGGTAAACATAAAATGTTCTGTTGGCAGTGAAGAAGCCACACACATACAAGCACACACACACACACACACGCACACATGCGCGCGCGCACACACACACACACCATAAGTATTCCTGCAATTTCCCTGGTTTCGTCTGTTGGTCTGTCTTATTTAACTCATTGTAAGAGAGAAGGCTGAGGAGAAAGTAAGAGAGAAAAGGCCTCCCCCTTTTCCTCCCCTCCCTTCTCCGTTCTTTTTTTCCCTTTCTTTTCCAAAAGCCTGGCGGCGTGCCAGATGACTTACATTACTGTAATAGATTTGGTGACCTCTGACTTCCGCTGCAGAGGCGTATGCTGAATTTTTCATTATATCAGGGGATACTGAAAGCTAAAAACTCGGGACGGGAAGCTGCATTATTTAAACCAACATTCAGTTAACACAGATTTTCTTACTCCTTAAAGGCGGAAATAGTTGCAATTAAATGCCATCTATCGCTGCATTAATGAGGATTAATGCAGTTCCAGTTTGTTCAATCAGCTTGTATGGATTTTTTTTTTTTTTGGAAGTTGCCATGATTATTATTATTTTTTTTTTTTTGCAAAGGATAATCTTGCTTTTCATAGTCGTTGAATTTAATCAGCAGCTCAGTTGATCGCAAAGGCTTCCCTACTGTTTCTGCTGTGTACTGGAAAATGTTATTCTTTTATTATTGCAAGAGAAAAAAAATCGCCCCGTGCTGTTCCAAAATCTGCCACCTATGGAAAAATTGTTTTTTAATGTGTGGCTGTTTACGTTTTCTAGTTATGGCAATTATCCTTGAATAATACATTTTATTAACTTAAACATAGGAACTGTATTTTATAATGCTGTTATGGGTAAAAACACACACACCCAGATGGAACCTGGGAGTAAATATTGGGGTCTTTCTAACCGTTCTCCATGCTGGTAAATCTATGCTGGGGCGAGTTTTAACAGATTTTAGTGCCAAAATGCTGAACCAGGAAATTTGGTTTCCTACCCAGTTTAAATTTGGAAACCAAAAATACATTATTTCAAATCACCCCAAATACTTCCCTACCCAAAAAGAACACAGAAATGAGACTCTTGCTCTGATCCATTCTTCCGTGGCTAGAACCCATCTGCCTTATTCCTACCTTGCCAAAGCAGGAGTGAGAACCTGTGGGAAAAGAGAGGCCGTGGAGCCATGCAGGGCAGCAGAGGGCTCTTCTCAGGCAGCGAACAGGGTTCCTAAAACAGTTTGCAGAGAAAGCCTTGGGGAGAGGCATACCACAGGCAAGCAGCCCAGGAGCCTTGAGGGAAAAGCCCCACCAGTCTCGATCCACCTTGCCTTCCTGGGTCCACAACCAATTGTGGGGGGGGATGCCAACCCCTCCTGGCTTATTTCTGCTGTGGTTGTGAAGTGGGCCCTTCTATTTTGCACAGCGGTTGATGATGCCAAGTCTTCAGCGGAGTGACAAAAATTAACACGGAAATTAATCAAGGTGCTAATGTCAGGCCTGTTGCATTTGCGAAGCAGAGCTGCATTCTTTCTGTCTGGGCAATATTGACTTCCAGACAGACTTTCTGTCTGTCTGTCAGTTTGTCTGTCTGTCTTTCTGTGCACACCAAGCTGGTGTTGTGTTTTTACTAAGAGAGCAGCTGGAGATTTGAGTCTCCCATCCACTGGATTATGCTTGCATCTAATAATGACATGATAAGATCGCACATCCTGTGGTAACTGTGTTGGGCTGCGACAGAGAAAAAAGAGATTAAAGGCAGGGAGAGAGAGAGACAAACAGTGGAAATTTTAGCCCTGGAGAACTCCTCATCAGGTTACAGTTGTCATGGAGGGGCTCCGCGGCGTCTCCAGTTGTATCAGTCAGGTGTATTCACACAGGTACATTCTTTTTCAGCGGAGCTTCCTGGCAAAGTCTGGGTGCTGCAGGGCAGGCCTCCTGCTGCATCTACCCTTTCCCCATTGCTCCAATTCCCAGCTACCTGGCACCGGGCAGGCAAGGGGCCCTCGGCCTTTCTTTGGGTGGTGGGGAGGAGGAAATGCTGCAGCCCACCCGTGGCGATGACCAGGCCACAAGGAGGCTGCAGGCTTTCTGGGGCTGTGTTGGGGCCCAAATTGGAAAGTGCCCGGCGGGGGTGGGGGAACAGGTCTGTGAAGGGGGGATCCTGAACCCCGAAGTGTTGGCTGCAGTGGTTGGGGGTCCTGCTGATTTATCAGCCGAATATGCAGATTTCAAAAAGGCTGCACGTTCCCATAGCAACGCAAGTCAAACAATCTTTTCTGCATCGCTAACGCATCTTGCTGCAAAAAAGAAGTGTTTTGACTAAATCTGATTCTTTAAATATTTAACATATGGCGGAGAAGAGATAAATATTGCTCTGCAAGCATCCGAGCCGCCCTCCTTCGCTTCCTCTTCAGGAAGAGCCGGCACTGGAACAAGAGGGCGGTTCCTTTAACGCCCCCACTCCTCCATCAGCCTTGTTTTACTCCTTGTTTCACTACATAAACAGTAACTGTAATGTTACCGCGGGAAGTATTTGGCAACCTCCTGCTATTTTGCTAAGCCTGCATAGAGGGAACGTTTCCCGGTTCCAGCAGCTGCAACATGTTTAAACTCAGTTTGTAATGGGATCTGAAGAGGACTTTTCCCCTGGGCTGGGCCTCCTTTGGAGGGGAGGGCAGAGGCTGTGCTCAAAAGCCCCCCCTTCCTCCTCCTCCTCCTCCTCCTCCCCCTCCCTCTCTTGGCCCTGCCAGAACATGCTCAGCTAATGACTCCAGTTTCTAATAGAGCATGAAGTAGGTTTATATTTAACATCAATTATGCTGCACTTTATTAAAATGTGAAATGCTATCATTGTGAAGAAGCAAATCCCAGCTCTCTCTGCGTTGGGACATCTAAATCTAAACCACGTGGTCTGGAGTGGATTCTGGAACAACCCAGAAAGCAAAAAATTTGCATTTGAACAAAAGCATTTTTTGTTTTACTTTGAATTCTTAGATTAAACTGTAATTAAAGCAGCCTGGTTTTGAACAGATCAATGTTGTTTTTCAAGCCAAGTACATTTTTTCACAGATGCCTTAAAACATGTTTTGCCATATAAAAGTTTCCATTTTATTCCCACCGTGAGTAATTCATTAATCACGTTGCATGCATAAACAAAAAAACCTTCAATCTCAGATGCTGAAACTTCGTTAGCAAGAAAATCTTCCTTTTAGATCAAGAGCCACACTGGGGAGGGAAAGAAGATAGCACTGAGGGTTATTTTAATTCTGAATTAAAAAGAATGGTACCATTCAGAAGGTAGGGGTT